>VTPC01001533.1:65643-137826 GCA_011009095.1 Ignelater luminosus
AAAATTCGATGTCTCCCACAATACGCAAATATCAAAGTTGAGATTTCTCCTGCAGTTTACCATCATAGACGTGAATAACATCCAAAACAATCAAATTTTTATCTGGTCCCCCACCAGAGATATTAAAAACGTTCGCGATATTTTTAAATAACATTTTGAAAATTTGATATCTCCCACAATACGCAAATATGAAAGTTAAGATTTCTACTGCAGTTTACCACCATAGAGGTGCGTAATATCCAAAACAATCAAATTTTTATCTGGTCCCTCACTAGAGATATTAGAAACGTTTGCGACGTTTTTAAATAACATTTTGAAAATTCGATGTCTCCCACAATACGCAAATATCAAAGTTGAGATTTATACTGCAGTTTACTACCATAGAGGTGCATAATATCTAAATAAATCAAATTTTTACCTGGTCCCTCACCAGAGATATTAAGTCAGGACAAATCTGAAAATTGCGACTTTTTGGAACTGTATAAAAAATAAAGGAAGCAAGATTCGATCTTCTTTCCTTTTCAGCATGAAGTGTTTTGCGATATGAACCAGCACAAAACAAATTAACTTTGATATTACACCCTTTCCATAAAAGAACATTCCTTAAAGAGCTCGTTTTTAAAAATTGTGTCACCAAAGTTCAAGAGCAATTTTCACATATTAAATGACAATTTAGGACTAATGAAAGGAACAAGAAAGATAAAGCAAGGTTTAGAAAAAACAATAGTTTTTATTTGAAATGTCTATGACCAACCAGTCTGTAGGAAATTAATTTTCCGTAGATGTCTGCAAACACAAAAATTAGCGTGCACCGGGGAGCACAAATGGCCGTCATTTCTAAACGGTTAAGTATAAAAATAAAATAATATGTGTTTTCGGCTAATCATACTTGAGGCAAATAACAGTAAAAATATTAATTTTTTTAAAATGGTCGTCGAGCAACTAAAATTTGTTTTTTTGGACCGTTTGAAATGGATTGACCCATATCTATATTTTCTTGGACCATATCACTTGGGACCAACCCTCAGCAGACTACTAAAGATATTTTCTGGCTCATTCAAGACCAAACAAAGGTTTTCAGTCCTTCTTACAGCCACTTAAAGTGGTTCCAAAGCGCCATCTGACTGTTTCTGTGGAAATTGCTATACCTATAACTCGCTTGATGAATCTTTGAATAACTTTTGTTGGTCTTGCAGAGCTAGTAGTACCTTTCCATAATTTAGTGAAAAATTTTTTATAAAAATTCTATTTCACATAATTATTGTTGGGTAATTAATTCTCTGTATACACTGATGTAGATATTTTTCTTTTGCTAGGTATACCTAAGATATTATTTTAATTCTGCCAACAGTGGTTGTTGGAATACCTAATTGCTTTACAGCAGAGTTTTCTGAAATTTGTCTATTTTTCTGTAAACTTAAGATATCTTGCAGGGTTGTGTTTTATAATTTTTCTAGTTTCAAAATATTTTGGTAGTTTTTCTTGGTAATCTCCATTTTTTTAAAAAATATTCTCAATCTTGAGTGCTATACTAGTTTGTCTGCTCTTCAGTAGTTATTCTGCAGAATCTACTAATATTTCTTGTTATGAGAGAAGCCCACTACAATATGTGACAAAGCAGCATAACATTCCTAATTCTACAATTCTAGGAATATGAAGAAAACAAGTGATGTAAAATTACAAACATCTATTTCTCTAACCTACAATAAAAAAGAAGTCAAATTCTGGCAGAGATCTAAAGTATACAGAGTATTAGTAAATGGCATCAAAAAAGTGATAGACAAGTATTTTTTCAAATGGAACCTATGGTTGATTTGTCTTAGTTATGGAGTTATGTTAACTTTCAGTTGCATTATCATTATTTCTCAAAATATCAAAAAATTTTATTAAGAAAAGTTTTAGAGAAATATTGTCCAGATATTCTGAATTTGCTTCGAATTATACAGAACATACTCTATAACAGAATATGTAATGTTGGAAGAAAAAAAGAGAAGCTTTTGATTCGATGTGTTTCGGCTACAGTATAATCAGAAGTAGTCTTAAAACATGCAGAAATCATTTCTCGACAACTTTTTTTAATAAGATCTTTTGAAATTTTGACAAATAACAATGCAGTCGAGGTTAACATGTCTACACAAAACATTGAAGACCAATAATTCTAGTGCTCTGTAACCAAGATGAATTGACCATAGGTTCCAGTTGTAAAATGCTTGTCTAGGCACTAGGAATTTATCATTTTTTTGGTACCATTTACAAACATTCTATATAAATTATGTCAATTGATATGTTTAAATTAACACAATTCATTTTTAGTTTAAAGATGATTCCTTTATGAAATCAAAACAATAAATTATACCAGATCTATTATGCAAAAGAAATCAAATCTATCGTCACATTTGATTTTGCAATTAACCAACGAAGTGATCGTATTTTGCAAACTTAACCAATCAAATCAGTTACTTACAAAATCAAATGTTACGACAGGCTGGATTTTGGTGCAACTGACCCATAGAATAAAAAAGTTAGATGTGTAAGTCGACTATCTATTCATACATACATATATATTTCAGAAGTTTTTATAAAAAATTCTATGTATAGTATATAAAATCTTACCTTATAAAGTGAAGATGAGAATTTCTGCAGTATAATAGACCACTGAATGTAAATTTAATACTGTGTAATGTTAGAAGCAGTAAATCGTAATATAACATTTAAAAATTAAATTCCCATTGTGTTAAGCTCATGACAAAAAAAAACAAGACAAAAATATCTACTTTGATCGATTCCTATCAAGATATGTATTCATTGAGAGCATAGATTCCTAAGCATCACTTAGTATCTATATTTTTTATTTCCACATATACCTGTTATGTTTAGGTCTCGCAGTAGTTCTCGGTGGGAGCGAAAGTCTGAGGACCGAAAATCCCAAGACCGACACCGATCATACCGTGATGACGACAGGTACATTTATTAATATTTATATAAAGCTTTTATTTCTGTTTATCATTATGCATTTATATGTTTAGGTCTCATAGAAGAAGTTCTCGATGGGAACGTAAATCATCAGAACGCGATGTACGCGAACGTAGCAGACGTCGTCGAGATGATGACGACGATGATGATAGAGAATCAACTAGAAAAGATTATTCTTCAAAAAAGCCTCCTCTTGGTGCTAGTGGTACAGAAGTAATTGGATACAAAAGTTATCCACCTAACAGTACCATAATGATACGGGGTTTAGCTCAACATATCACAGAAATAGATATTCGACAAGACATTATTCATAGTGGGCTGATGCCTAAGGAAATACGATTGGTTCGAACAAAAGATACAGGAATATCACGTGGATTTGCTTTTGTAGAATTTTCTACTTTAGAAGAAGCTACAAGATGGATGGATTTGAAAGAGGGAGTTTTGATATTACATAATCAGTATCGCGCTATAATGCAATACAGTATTCCAAAAGCTGCTAGTCAAGTTTCGGATACTGTTCCATCTCAAAAAGCTGCTTTCGATTGGTTTTGTGCAAAGTGTGGGGCTCAAAACTTTAAAAGGCGCGAAAATTGTTTTAAGTGCTTTGCCTCACGTACGGAGAGTGAAGAAGGAGGCAGTGGTAGCGATGAGGTTTCAGAATATGTTACAAAAACAATAATGTTAAGAAATTTAGATGCTTTAACAACGGAAGATTCAGTAATACAAATTTTAAGTAAGGTAATTCCAGAGCAAGCAAAGAAAATTTCTGGAGTATGCATTGGAAGAGATCCCCTGACATCAACTTCTCGTGGAATTTGTTACTTAGGAACTGATAGTACTCTGGATGCTTTGACATTATTTCAAGAACTTACAAATTTAGAACAATCTTTAAATATTGATGACAAAGTAGTTACTATATCCTACTGTAAGTATAATATGGGCGATACAGAAAAAGCTCACGAACAAGCTTTACAAGCTGCTTTTCCAAATGCCAGTCAACCTAGTACCTATGTGTTAAGTGATGTAAATAAATTAGCAGAATATGCTGCAAGTCGATATGCAAAAACTGTTCTAGAATATCAACAATATTTTGAATATTATAAAAATTATTTTGCTGAGCAGATTAGTGCTGGAAATTGCATTACATTACAGAATAATCAAACAGATGCTACAAATGTTGCTGCTGCAGTTGCACAAGCTGCTATACAACGCACACAGGCTAATAAGAATCTTTATTCTGTTTCCCAAGTTTTGGTACCAGATGGTACAGAAACAACACACTATCCTATTCCAGATGTTTCAAAATATGTATATGACAAGAATTCTGGATATTATTATGATCCATCTACTACTTTATTTTATGATCCCAATTCTACTTATTATTGGAATAGTGTTCTTCAAAAATACTTATATTATGATCATGAGAAGTCAACATATGTACTTGTAGAAGTTCCTTATGATTACATGTCTACTCAACAATCGGTAGAAAATACAATGGAACAAAAAAGTAAAAAGCAGAAGACCGAAAAACAGGATAAAATCAAAGTAGCTAAGAAAGTTGTTAAAGATATGGAACGTTGGGCTAAGACCTTGAATCAGAAAAAAGATCTATCATCATCGTCGTCATTGTCTACTTCTAACAGCGAAGGCAGTTCAAGTACTCTTACTTCTTCAGCATCTGCTGATATAGGTTTTTCAGTATTAGAGAACAAAAATAATTCACTTAGTAGTAGTTATTCATGTTCATATGATATTCCTACTTCAATCCCAGAGGTGATACACACATCTCCTGCTATTCCAATACATGAAGAAAATCAATTATCAGATGAAGAGACTTTAATTCAAGAAACAGATTTTCTGGATTTTAAGAAACTGATATGTAAATTATGCAAGCGCCAGTTGTCATCTGCTGAAGCTCTTTCGAAACATGGATCTTTGTCTGAATTACATAAGAAAAATTTAGAAATGTATTTTAATAATAAAAAGAATGAAAATAATTGTGATAAAACAGTTTATCGTGATAGAGCTAAAGAACGTCGTATGAAATATGGTCTTTCAGATGAACAACATGTAAGTGAACTAAAAGAAAAATATCTAAAATCATTAGAAATGGCAAATATCTCAACTGCCACTTCTGTAAATGAACCTATTAGTTCAGAGAATGTTGGAAGTCGGTTGTTGCAAAAAATGGGTTGGACTGAAGGACAAGGGTTAGGAAAATCGAATCAAGGTCGCACAACGATCATTCAAGCAGAACAACGTAATAGTACAGTGGGTTTAGGAAACAAAGTAGCATATACAGCCGTTGCTGGTGAATCCTACAAAGACAGTGTTAAGAAAGTACTGTATGCACGATATCAGGAACTTGATTAAATTGCTTGTTTTTAACTAGGTTGCTTAAAATGCTTTGTTTATATATACAAGTTAGGGTCAAAACATATGGTAAATTTGCTACAAAGAAAAGATAACTAATTAGACACTTTCAAAATAGTTTGTTTGGTTAGCTACACACTTACCTATTTAGATTGTTTTGTTGTAAAAGGAAAAATTGAAACTTGCTTCTTTATGGCGTTTCAGTGTTTTGAATTAATTCAAGCCAATTATTTTATTTCTATTATTTTAGTAGACAAAACCCAGTCATAAAGTACTATAGGTTAAAATTATAAAGAGATCTTTAAAGTGTACTTGTGCACATAGTTTTCTTGTTAATTTAGTGTTACAGCAATAATTATGTAAAAAAGATACTTCTAGTAACATGGTTTCTTTTTTGTATAGAAATTTTACAGCCAACCTTAACATAACTGAATATATCTCAAATGTAACAACTTAGCAAAAACATTTCACAGCCAAACCTAAAAAGATCATGGACAACATATAATATGCAAAGTGTGTATTTACCATATTTTTTGATCAAACTTGGTATTAGAGATGTTTCAAACAGAGAAGCTAGCATGTGGGATAATAATGCTGAAACAGAAACAAAAAACACTATTGAACGGTTGGTCTATGCCACAATTCTTCTTCTCTATTTGAAACTGCTCTAATTGATGAGTTGGACCAAAGGAAGAATTTCTAAAAAAGATTATTTGTAGAATTTAGAAAAAACATTCATTTGTTTAAAAAAATACATTGTTAATATTATATGGAAAATACTTTTGCAAGACAATATGGTTGATATTCTTTGTGACCAGCAGCAGTTGCTTAATATAAGGAAGATGATGGAGTACTGTCTCCTTAGCGATAATTTTTTTTTATCAAACAATAATTTCTATTACCTATCTTGCTTTTTTATAAATCTGATTAACGAACCATTACTGCTATCCTGTATCACATTTTCTGGAATGTGGATGTTTAAATGTTCAATATCTAAATTTTAACTGACAGGTGATATATATACAAGGTGTATCACAACATCTTTTGGAATATTTAAATATGAATACTTAATGGGGCTTAGAGCTGATTAGCAATAATCTGTTCTTTTAGTTATGTAGATTCGCATGCCATGTTTGTGAACATTAACTCAAACAACAGGGGTACTTTGATACAGATTATCTATTATTTCCCACATTGTGATTTTTTTTGCTTATAATTTTTATTTTAGATTCATTGAAGGACAGAACAGATAATGGCAAATCTGCAATTTAAAGGTAGATAACTTAACAACATTAGAACTGCCTAGTTGTATGTTTTCAACTAGGTTAAGGCATGATTGCTGATAAATAACAATTAAGTGTTAACAAATACTGGTAGTCTAGACAACACTTGTTTTAAAATGTTGTTTACAAAGTTAGCATGTTGATACAATTCGTACCAAATCCCTTATTAAAGCAATTAATATAATGGAAAACATATGCTGAAATATGTAAAGTAAAGGTAGTATGCCTTCAAAGAGTGGATTTAATTTTTTAAAAATTAATATCTGGGAAATTAGCAACTTTTTATTATTATAACTTGATGCAAATTGACTTTATCTTTATTACTCTAATCATCTTTCAAAACTATAAAAAGAGATTGTGATACACCTAGTATTTGTCTAGAAGGAAAAACATTGTAGGAATATTACACCAGTGATATAAAGAATAACAAATAGATAAGGATAATGAATATTTTTTGTTTGTTATTATTATTATTTACATGCACATTGCTATAACAATTATAGTTACCAAATGATTAAATACACATTTTTTAGGATTAGAACGGTTGGACTGTACACGAACTATCGATTATTGTCGTTATTGTCGATCTTCTACTTTGTTTATGAAATTCATACCTTTAAACATAATTTGACTGTGACCTTATCAATGTTTTATTTAATTTTTTTTTCCATCTACTTTAATGTTTCAATATTCAAGTGTGTTGATACTTTGATCATCCTAATTTACTAATCATAAACATTCAAGGTTTTGCATTGGCTGTGTATAACACAAACTTTTCTTTTGTTAATCTTGAAGTTTCTTTTACTATGAAAGTAATTCTTTTTTAATTTGCAATGACGTCTTGATAATTTATTTACAATTAATTTTACACTATAAAGGTCTGTTCTATTGTATTGACATTGCTGTTATCTTTAAAATCTCATGTTCATCTTGCTTAAAATCATATTTTTGCATGTAATTCTTTAAGCTTTTATATAGTTAAGATTTATACAGCGTGGGTTTATTATTTCTAGATTATCTAAAGCAGGGGTGCTCAGACTTGTAGTGTTTGCGAACCACCACAAAATATTTAGATGACAAGCAATCGACTGCTGATTACTAGGACTAGGCTAGGGCATAGTTACTATTCTATTTTGTATTCTTTAGAGGAAATGCTGTCTGCATGTCCTCATTTCTGCGATCGACTCCAAATGCTCTCACGATTGACCGGTTGATCACGATTGACCGTTTGATCACGATTGACCGTTTGTGCACCCCTGATCTAAAGCGTATGTGAAAATAGAAAAATAGCAAAACATTAATGAGGATAAAATACATAAGATACTATGAAAATAGCATTTAAAGAAATTTTACATTGTGAATTTTGATCATCCAATCAAGCGAATTTACTTGTGAACATGAAGTTATAAATAACAACCATATTGTAAATATTGGTATGTTTAATTTATAAATTTTTGTTTTGTTATTTATTATATTGAAATATCATTATAATGATTAGGTTGATGTTACATACAGAGCAGTCGAAAAGAAGAAGCAAGTTAAAGTTAGTTATGACTATTACAGTATGACAGTGCTGTTAAGACAATGGACAGCTAGTTGTGATTTGTTAGGTTAAGTTGTTATGCTTATTACTTTAATATAACATTCTCAGTGTTTTAATAAAAAGATATATGCTCATAAATTTGTCACTTTTTAAGGTAGAAATTATTGCTTATGCTCTTTTGTTTATAATTTCAAGTATTTTTACCATTTTATTTATTAAAATAAAATATCTTATCATAATTGCTTATGTGTTTCTGTCAGAACAGCTGTGTGCCGTTTTAACAGTATCCATACATGCTATTAATAAAGGCTAACTTTGACTTGTTTTTTCGATCATGCAGTTATCTAAAGAATCAAATTAAAAAGGTTGCAGACTCTGCATACTGCAAGTTTTACTTGTTGGAAGCAGTAATATTGAAACAGTTATTTTTATTTATGTGTTTTATTATTATTGGTCTAACTGGTCTAAAAAGAATCTTATTATATTTTGTCAAGTATTTAATATTGTTTTTGTATTTTAGTTTTTTTTGTCTTTATCTTCTTTATGAGTTTTTGGTTATTTGTCTTGAAATATATGTATGTTGCAGTTTTTGCATTCAATCATGTCAGTTTAATGTTAAAGTTAATATATTTTTACTTATTCGAATTATAACAATAAAATAATATTTATATAAATGTATGTTATTTTTTATAAGCAAATATTGTAAATGAGAATGAGTACAGTAAATTATACATTAGTTGTTACTGCCCTCTACTACTTAGAATAAATGGTCAAATTAATTAATTCATAAATACTACATAGTTATAAAATTATTTACAATTTGCTTTTAAATAATGAAATGGTCTCTCAAAAATACCTACATTTCTTGATTTGTTTTAGACACAGTTGTGTACAATGATTCTGAAATCAAAACCCTATCAAGAAAACAAACAGTAGGTAGTATAACTTCACAATTGATCACTACAAATTGAAATACTGAATAGTGAACATGAACCTGTAGCTCACCTTTCAGTTTTCCTACCCAGTAGCGACCGGTGACCTAACTTCAGAGGGTACTGCAACTGCTTGATTGTTAATTTCTGTATAATTTGACAATTTAAACCAATCAAGCAGTTGCAGCACCTCCTGATATTAGATTACTCGCCAGCACTTTTAGCCCTATTTAAGATTTTCATAATATAATAGTAATTTACCTTTGCCATTTACTGATACCTATGTTCTTATTCAATATCCTGTCAGAACACGTAACAACCTTCAGTCAAAATAGATCTGTATTTTTTCCGATGATAAATTACTCCATTTGTGTTTTACAAATGTAAGTATTTGCATTTTTGTATAGTATTGTGGTTAGACCATTTTAACTAATTTTAATAATGACATTATTACAAAATACTCTTACTTCTTGCATAGTCTTGGTAAATTTATTACTGTTGTAAAGTTTTTTTTGATGATAGTCCATTGTTTCTGACCCAATCAGAGAACTCTTAAATTGAAGTTTAAACATATCTAGGTAAGGTTTATATTTATTTGGAAAACATCGATTCAACCATGGATTAGTCCATTAATAAATCATCAACAAGAAGTAATTGTAATATAAGGCTCCAAATAGGGCATGTTAAATATACACACCGATATTTGATTAAACTAGAATCCCTGTGCCAGTATATCAGACTGATAGCAAAACATTTCATAAGCAACTGTTCAAAATCTTCAGTCTAAGGAGAACTAAACAACATCTTCTAAACATAACATTAAAAAGTGTTTTAGACAAACACTGATATTTCAAATCTAGTGAAATTCTTGTCGGATGTTCATTTATTTGTTTAATTAATGTTATATGGAATCTAATAGCAGTGTATTTGCGTTACATAGTTTTAAACATCACTTGCTAATAATCTTGTATGTGAGTATAAATGAATTATGTTTTAGTAATGTAGTGGTATACAAACAAGCACTTCAAAAATCGTTTTCCATGAAAGTTTAAATGATTATTACCTGTAACTGCAAATATGTCAAAACCAAATGCAAATCTTGACAGAGAGATCTTGAGAACCAGTAATGGAACAATGACAATTGTTTTAGTTATAAAAATGCTTATACATTCAAATAAGCGCCTCCAAGCGGTGGCTAGAAAAGTTCTGGTATAATTTTCATGTTTTACTAAGATTTCGCTACACATGATTGTATGTCATTTATTTATAAGCGATTGAAAATAAGTTTTTGTGCGTTTTAAAATGGGCTGCTGCTACTACTTCTGTCATTTCCATTCTAAATACTAAAAAAGTGAGTATAAGGTTTAGCCTTTTCAAAATATTTATTTAAATGCAATTTTTGTATCTGCAGCAATTTTAAATCTGGCCATGTAATTAATTTTAAGTGAATTTAGAGAATTTTCAGGTAGGTACATTTAGGGGTTAGGTACCAGAAGCTGTTGTTTATAACTTACAGTTTATTTTTAGCATAATCATATAAATTATTATAAGTAAATTACAACTTAATTTCACAAATGATGTTTGTTTAATGAATTCTACATACCTACAAATATTTATGTATTAATAATAATCTCAACTTTGCTTTACTCGTTTGCAAAGAATTAACAATAAATATTAAATAATGGCTTAATTCATTTTGAAACACGCAGTAAACAACCCATAAACTGACATAAACAAACCCGGGTGCTTTCTCAGTTTAGTTCATGTGTCATGAAATCTTAGACATGAAAATTATGCAGACTTTTCTAGTCACTGCTTGGGGGCGTTTATTTGAATTTGTGAGCAATCCTTATATGCAACTATTATAGTATAGTACTCCAAATGTAAAAAGTACAAGTATACAGTAATTATTGGAAATAAGGTATTCATAATGTAAGTAAGCTCAGATTATGAACGGTTCACTTGATAAGAATTCTGCATGCTCACATTCTAAGGGTTTTTCATTTCATTTCACCATGCATAAAGAACAATACCATTTCTAGATGGGTTTATTATCATTGTATTTTGTCTGAGTAAGTGATGTATTTTAGTATTTTTTTAATTAATTTTATAATGTGTCCTAAAAAGTGATTTTCATTTACTACTACCTATATCCATTCATAATGGCAATAATATACATTTGAAATTATTGAAAATGAAGTACTTATGCTTGGAGTCTTATGCGATCACATTTCGAGCTTTTCTCTACAGTTGTTCGTTTAATTTTCAATAATTGTAATTGTACATGTAATTTCAACATTTGTCTTTCTTGAATGGTTTCTCAGCAAAAACCTCTATAAAATTACTTGCAAATTGCAAAAATATTATGCATGAGTTACAGAATATTTAAGTATTTAAGGGATGTCTCATTAGTACCTAAAATTAAGACCTAGAAACTTAAGTTGCTAGGTTTTAAACTTTTATCATATTTTCTAATACTATGTCAAAGTACCTATTTAGTATATTTCTTGTGTGCCTGAGAAATGTATTTTTAGTGTTGTTAACAAGACATTTTTAGTAACTTATTGGAATTAATAGTATTTGAAATTCAAAAATTGCTTTCCCTGTCAAACTGGTTAAGTAGGAGTTGCTAAATCTTGACAGAGGACAACAGGGTAACCGCGCTAAATAATTTTACATAAACTTCCTGTTTTTTAACACAATGCAGAGCAACTTTTTTTCAGTCTTTGATCTTCAGCTTTTTTGTCTTAATTCGGCATAAAGTTGTTTGAGCAATTTCCATTGTATTAGCTAAGTTATGAACAGAAAGACTTGACTTGCAACTTTTGGTGTAGTTACTAGCCCAAGACATTCAGATAATTAACTGCATTCAATCTTTTTTAGTTACTTCGTACCTTTTTATGACATCATATAATGTACCTTTTGGAATTCCTTCCAGAGCAAGATGTGGTACATCTTTTTGATTGAGTAGCCTTATTTAAATAAAATTGCAGAATTTATTTACCACATGTTTCTTTTTCACATCTTTATATTTATACACTATAACTGCTTATTGGTATGATATTTCTAAAAAACAAATGTTTTACTATCCAACGGTATCTAGTATTTCGATATTTTTTAGTTTTGACTTTCAATTAAAAAATGTAATTTAAAATAGTCTGGTTATTTATGGGACACATCTCGTCTTGAAAATCTTAAACAGGTACTTTACAAACCTATAACTTCAATTATTTCTAGAAGTTAAATGATATAATGTGGACTGATACTATTAACTTTTGTATTAATATTAATGTTGCTGTTAACATTTCTTTGTTGGATTATGAAACATTTCATGTGACTTGTAGTAGTTCTTCTGACTTTTGCTTTTAGATGTTACTTGCTTTCAAGGTGAACTCAACCAAGTGCACATTTACTGGCAGCATCAACTATGCTTAGAATTCATTTTATGCTTTAGTCTGGTTTAACTAACTTGTTTGACATCTTTTATGCATTTTTCTACTTTGGAAGATATTGACCGTAGAATGTGGCCAAGCTTAATTTGAAAAAGATTTTTTCTACAGTTGTGCAGGAAATTGATCATTACATTATTGAAAGAGTTGTGGAAAACATACTTTTCTAGCACTAGTTCACAAAGTACTTTCTGCACTTTCCCACAAACTATTTTCAATTTAGAACAAAATAACTGAAGAAAGTCACCTTTCATGGCTTGCAACTTTTAAAAATATAGTACTTAATCTATGTCTAAACAAATTTTACAAAAAGAAGCAACCGTCTACTAATTTTCTTATTTCCAAATTATTTTGTTCTTGGGACCGAAGTAATTACGAGTAAACAATAAGATATAACTCGGTTATAGCGCACTAGCCGGAACCAAAAGAAACAGTACGTTATAGCCGAAGTTAACTATAAAGAAAAACGCCAGGATGTCGATATATCGTGTCACTAGGAATTCAACGGCGGCACTTTTGCGAAAGATACCAGCTAAGCGGTTCTTGAATTAATTTCACGGTTTTGGTTTTTAATATAAGTGCGGTGTCACATTAGCCTGTAAAAGTACGTTTTAAACAAAACTCTTGCTGGAACCGGGATTTTGCGCATGTTACAAGAGAAGTACGTAATAAACGCGTACGTAATAAACGCGTACGTTATAAAAGTAAAATATTAAAATTTATATGGAACCAAATCGGGACCGGCATCTTAAGTACGCTATAGACGAATGTAGGTTATACCAGTGTACGTAATATAGTTGTTATGTATGATTAATATTTTTATATCATTTGCTGTGACAGGTTAATATAATGTGCTATATTTAGCAAAATTTAAAAATGGTAATTTGAAGAATAGCTGATTGATTATTGTAAACTACTTTCTTGAGAAGCTGCTTAAGGTGACTGACTACCTGAAGACCTTATGCCATTCTTATTAAAGAAGGGCTATAGTGGTGGTTATCTATTCTTCTTATAATTGTAGATGTATTGTTATTTAAATCAACTTAATATAAACAAAATTAATAAAAATCAAATAAATCACGATTTTTTTGATTTTTTCCAACCCTGATAAATAACATTAAACACTTGGGTAGGATTATCTATCCCTCATGCATTTCTTTATCATTCTTATTGTCAGATTTAAACATTGCTGACACCCCTTATGAAAAGATGGACTGTTTTACTTGAGCACAAAAAACAGTTCAAGAGTCTTAAACCTGTATTCTCTATGTCTTTCTCTTGCTTTTCAATTCATAAACTTCAACATCAAGCTTCTAACTTTTTTATAGCCAAAAATCTAAAAAAGACCAGAATCTAACTAGAGTGCTTTGGTGATACAATTTGACAGATAAATGTCAGGGTAGAATGAAGACACGATTGTCAAAGTTCTATTACCTATAGATTAGTTAAAAAGATAACAAATAAATGAATACAGAGACATAAATATGCAAAACGAATATTGCTTTATGCAGTTTTGGTTCTGCAGTGATAACTAATTATTTATTCAATTAGAAATAAAAAAAAATACCTTTGTTCTTTTGATTTTGTCTTAAAGCATGTCTCTTTACTCTGACATTATATGTGAAATTCATTCATTGAGGCAGTTTATATCTTAACCACAGACTACAGTCCTAATATAAATGCGTGTGTGATAGAATTGTACAGTTGCTGTTGCAGTGGTTGTATAATGAGTTTTACAATATTTGTAGTTAGAAGTGAAGTTTAAATTTACAGCCACTTATAAAACCAATTGTTCACATTATGCATGGCCTGAAGTGTATGGGACATCTATGAACAATGAATACCACACAGAAAGAGAGATTCAGGAGAAAGATCTACACCAGCAAAGTAAAATTTTTGAAATCTGTTGGGGAACCTTTAAGGAGGTTGACTGGTGTCTGAGGGAAACGGAATGAGAAGAAAACGCTATCCTTTTATATGAAGATTTGCAAAACTTTGTCAATTTTTAGAAAATAGAACTTTCATTTTAGAAAGTTATTCTGACTAACAATATATTACCCCGATAAGCATGTATTAAATTAATTAAATCCGGTAATGTTCCTTGTAGCTGATTACTATAACAGCGCTAAGATGTCTCAACAGCGCAAATAATACTTCTGTTCTTAACTTTGAATGTTACCAGTGATATCATTTGTGAAGTGTTCAGGTTAAATGGTACAGTACATAAAAAATTGCTTGGCAATGGAAAACTTTACTAATATTGATTTTTTTGAGAAAGTCACTTTTAAAAAAGTGTTGCTTCCACCCAAATGACAAACTGCACCCTCAGAATTGCTTCATGCAGGGTTTTAGGGAATGCTACTGAAAAAGTGGATTCTTGATGACTTGTGCCCGGTTTCTGAAAGCAATTTATCTAACCGACATAGCTATACATTATATAAATCGCCACAAGTTGTTTCTCAAACGCTATGTAAGTAGTATTTATGGGACCAATATTGGCTTCACAAGTTGGTAGGATAAATTATGTAGAGCCAGCGCATTCTATAGCACTTGAGATTTTGCGCAGCTTTTTTTCAATTACTGATCGCTAACAACAGGTTATGTTTAAGATGAAAGTGTTGGTATAAAATGACAATGTTGTTGGAAAGGGTCTAACAGTTTTATATTATTTCACTTTTTTAAAATATTTTTTGTTTTTCTTGTGTTGCAAGTGCAGTAGCCACCTCTCGGTTTTTCTCGTAACTACTTAAGAAACTGATGGATATTAAGTAGAGTACTATATTTTAAGAAACACTTAAGAAGTTTATCAGTTCCATAAAGTTATACATCCAATAATTATATGATACATAACACCAGCTTTCAGAAACCAGGCATTTAGACAAGTGGTTTTCTTCTAAGGGAACTTAGGATCAATTCGTCTTGATTATGAAGTTATTAGTCTTCAAAGTTGCAAGCAGACACTTTAATTTTTGGCTGCGTCATTATTTGTCAAAATATCAAAAAAAAAACTCGTTAGGAAAAGTTGCAGCCAATGTCTTCTGTATGCTTTAAAACAACTCCAGATTATAGAGGGTGTACTCTGTAACTAAGTCTAATTTCAAGTCTTTCTTCCAATGTTAGAAATCTCAGCTATAAAGTACACCCTATATAACTGGATGGTAATAACAATAAATCTCTGAGGCAAACTGTAGAGAAATTGTGTATTTCATAGGTAACTTGATGTGGAAAACATCAATTACTTATTGCATGCAGATAGTTTAAAATTGTCGTATTTCAATTCAACCTCAATATTTTACTCAAAATGGTCTTGTATAGAAGATACATGAATTTCACTCAAAAATCCATGCTTAAGGTGTCTGTCACTTGTTTATCCTATTCTACAAGGTGAGTGTACTTCAGAGGTATCCATCGAAATGGAAAGAAATCTTTTACTAAAGCAAGAAATTAACATTGAATTTTTAGTTTATCTCTGTTCTAAGATTTGTGAGATGTTGCACTGTGTTCATGGAGACTCTGCCATGCAACCACATGGCTGTTTACAACTTGATCAAGTCATTCCAGAAAGACTGGGAAAATGTTAATGATGTCGCAACATGCCAGATGTCTCATCACTAACTGCATCAATTAAAAAATTCAAGCAAGGTCGTAGCCAGGGGAGTCGTGGGGGTTTAACCCCTCCCCCCATATTCTAGCTACTGGTTGTTTTAATAATGGTATTATTCGTTACAAATTGGAGTGCTTGTGGAACCCCCCTTCTGAAATTCAATCTTAACTATGGCCTTGCATTCAAGAATTCAAGAGCTTATATTGTCTGATTGATGTAAAACAGTGAGAATGATTGTCGATCAACTGGGGATTAGTAAAGGCGAGGCACTATCAATTTTAAAGGAACGATTTGTAGATGCAAAGATTGCACAAGCTTGTTCCCAAAGTTCTGACGAGGTTCACGCTTGATGAACAGAAATTGCGTTACACTGCTTGCTGTAATGACTGAATAATCAATGATAATGACCTACTTGTAAAGGGCGTTCTTTTTGAGTTGAACTAGAAATTTAACCTTAATTCTTTGTACCAGTGCGATATCTTTTTTCTCTCTTTTTGCATTTCACCGAATACAAGTATATGCAGTAAACACTGTGCAATCTGATAAACAAGTTATAGACTGATGCAGCTTGTAGTACACAAAGGTATGTTGCTACTCATGACTGCGAGTGTACATTTTCAGTGTTGCCAACAATAGAATAAAATACACTTTCCGTGACTTTATTGTCCAAACCTTGTATTCTTAAAATCTTGCATATTTGATTGAAAAATATGGGAATGGCATCCATGGTCAGATTAACTTGTCATTGATTAATGAATTTTAAGAAACTAACAATAAATCAAACAGAACATTGATCAATTTCAGTCTTGGACTGTAACATACCATATGTGCATAGAAATTCATTTTAATTCCTTGTAGTAATTACTAATTTCTACAACTATTGTAGTTTAAAATTAAAATAATTAAAATGAAAATGTACCATTATTGCTGATAATTTCTTGCTTCTATTGTAATGTAATCTGTGTTATTTGATTTTTACAGGAATTTAAAAAGGATGAAAATAAAGAAATCGTGCAAAAGTTGTGTAATTTGTAAAGATACATCATCAAATGAACTCGAGCTTGGAGGTTTAAAAGTAACAAAAAATCTGTGTGCTCACTATTATTGTTTGGTAAGTGTTACATTTAATAAAATCATGATCTGCATTGTATTTCCATATTGTGAGATTATTGAATAAAAACTACAAAAGTTGCAAATTATTTACTCTTTTTAAGATAGTTTAGAACAAGTTGCAAAAGAATGTTATGTTTTCACTTTCTGGGGAATAACTGAATGAAAATATAATTAAATTAGAAATTACTGTAGTAATTCTTGACATACATAAATATGATGATTGCAAGTGTAAACAAATTCATTAGCAGGAAGTGTATTATACAGTGTGTTCACAATTCGATGCTCACTACTGGGATCTTGGAAATTGTAAGAGATATGAAGTTGGTAAATTAGAAAGAATTTGGCTATTTTGGAAATCAATTTACTTATGATTTTGTTTTTTTAAAAAAGTTCACGGCTTACTAGATATTTGCTAAAAACGAAATTATCTTATTTTTTTTAAAATAGAAAGCATTTCCCAGGTAGTGTGCCATGGCTTTAAACTATGAAAATCATTGGTTTTTGTCAGATAAATTAATTTGTTATGTAACAATTGTTAAACCAAAAAAAAACCGCTTTTAAGATACTTCACTGAGCATTCACAGATAGCATCGAATAAGCAGCTAATGCCCCATAAAACACCTTAAAAGCGTATTTATTTTATTTTAGCAATTTTTACATAACAAATGAATTTCTTTGATAAAACTCCATGACTTTGTGTGTTAGATGTCATGACACACTATGATGAAAAATGATTTTGACTTCATAACTCAGTAAAACAAAAGAATAGCTATGTCAAACCATGTATCAATGAAAAGCATTTAAGGCGTATGGTTCAGTAATATGGAAATCAAGTAGGCGTTCCATTAGAAAAAAATTGGATTTACGTTTCACCGCCGAAGTAAAACAAAAGACAATTGCGAAAATAATTTTTTTGTGTTTCCGAGTAAATTCTCTAAAACACCCTTTTTACTGTTCTTTTCTATCTTTGCTTGTTCCTGAGATATTTCACTTAAAAAAAAATAAGATAGTTTCGTTTTTAGCAAATATTAGTAAGCCGTGAACTTTTTAGAAAAAACAAAAGCATAAGTAAATTGATCTTCAAAATAGCCAAACTTTTTTTAATTTAACCGACTTCGTATCCCTTACAATTTCCAAAATCCCAATAGTGAGCATCGAAATGTGGACATACTGTATATTATACAGAGAGGAACATATAGTAGGAGCCTTTAAGGGAAGTACATTAAGCAAATAATATGAAGATTACGGTTTGATAACAATATAGTCTGGAAAGGTAAATCTATATAATACAACTTTGTCGATGTGAACTTTCTGAAAATCTTTACATTATGAGTCCATCTCCATTGTTTTGCATTTACCGTACATTTCTTTTTTACATTTTAAACACACCCGGCTTTTCATATATGTCTACTGTACCACTTTCATTATAAACACAATTTTTTCTTGTACTCAATGACGTAGGGTAAACTACGGTCGCGACTTGGACTATAACTGATATTTTATTATTTCTTTTTTAAATGAATAAAAAATGAAAAAGGTCCCAGCCTGCTAGTGAAGTGTACGATGCTTGTATGCATAATTAGTCTGAATTGGGAAGTCGAATCAAAGGAATAGCTTGTATACTGGCAAACTTAGTGTGAATATCATATTCAATAGGAACGGTTATGTGATGTTTGAACTCTGTGGTTTTTGAAATTGTTAACCTTTTAGATTTTTCTATGAACATAGTTTACTGAAAATAAAGAATACAAGTTTTATATCTTCTCTGTGAACTATATCTGAACAAGCTAGTTATTCTTGTGTAAAGTGATTAGTAATGAAAGCAGCAACTATTTTGTTTATCATTAATGAAGAAAGATTCAAATATATCGTGGTGTTGAAATATAGAAATAGAACTATAAAAAACTAATATAATGATTTGTATTTTTTAATCTCACTATATGGTAGTTTAATCTCACTATATGGTAGTTCAATTATCTTAAGATTCTTCAAAGTAGATTTAATTCATTCATAATTTAACTTTCTTTACAGTTATTCTGTGAAACCATTACTCAATCAGGTGATGATGATCAAGGTATATTAGGCTTCTTACCTTCTGATATAGCAAGTGAAGTATGCCGTACTCAAAAACAAGTATGTATTTACTGCAAAGGTTTTGGAGCTACAGCAGGTTGTGTAAACAAATTTTGTAACCGAAAGTTTCATTTGCCATGTGGCATTGCTAATAATACTCAACAGAATTACAACAATTTTACATCCTACTGCCATATTCATCGTAAATCATCAAATATTCCTGTTCGTTTAAGAAAATCTCTGACTGATTATAAATGTGTGATATGTCTTGAATATTTTGAAGCAGATATTAAGTTAAGAAATATACTTTGGGCCGATTGCTGCAAGGCTGAAATCATTCTACATCTTAATTGTATAAGGGTATGTATTTATAAAATTTTGTACAATTTAGTGATCATTGTTAAAAGGGGATATGTCATTTACCGGCAATGGTACATATCCTCTTTTAACAATGACCACTTCAATTGTAAAAAACAGAGTAGTAAATGGTCATTCTTAGATGGAATCTCAGTCTTTAGTTAATAAATTATATATTTTCTATAAAAATGGACCATTTCTGTTATGGTTAGAAATAGTTTATTGTCAGATGTCTTTTAACTGAGACTTAAATTATTTATTGAAGATTTCTATTTGAGAGGAATAAACAAATGAAAAAATACAAAATGATCTCACAAGTTTGAAGACATTTTTTTGTTTATGACCAGTTTCTAAATGCATTATTTGTCTCTTTGGTTCAACAAATTTTAATTTTTTAATGCTTTACTTATTTCTTTTTCAGCGATTGGCCCTTAGTGCAGGATATTTTACTAAATGCCCAGGATGTAATAATAATAGTGAATTTCTTACGTGTATAAAGTATTGGGGAGTTTTTGTACCTGAAAGAGATGCTGCATGGGAAATCGGTGAAAATGCTTTTTCTGAATTGTATGAAGTACATGACACATGTGATGTATCAACATGTCTTTGTCCTCAAGGTAGAGATTATGCTACTTCAAAAGGAAAATGGAGATTGGTTTTATGCCATTTGTGTGGCTCTTATGGTACTCATGCAGGTTGTTCTCAGTTTAAAAACAAGTTTGTGTGTGATGTTTGTAATATTGGCAAAAGTTCTTCAAGCGGTAATAATACTACAACTTTATCAAATGGTCATCCAGCTATTAGAGCAGTAAATGGAGGCAAGGGAAATATAGAAAATCGAAGATACAATACACGTTTCATTTCAACTCGTAGGAGTTGTGTAGAAAATCTAGGCAGAAATAATTTCGATGATAAGATAATAAACATTAAAGAACGGTATAGTTGTGATGATATACTATTAAATAATGAGAAAGATCCTCTTGACTTGAATGATGAATTAATTGTAATTTCTGATGATGATGAAAGTGACAGTATAAAATCAAATAATATATCACAGAACGATCCATTAGAAATAAATATGATTAAAGTAGAAAATATCCTGATTGATGAAGCATCGACAAGTATAACTCCAAAAACATTACTGCCAAATCGTTCAGAAAGGAATGTTGCACTGAAATCTACCACAAAGCTGCCTTATACATATGAAAATGGTTTATTGTGCAATGTTATCAAGTCAGAAGACAAAAATAATATTGTTGAAGAATCAGATAAACCAAAAGACAACAACAGTATTATTATCATTGAAGACTCGAAGAATAAAGACGCGATTAGTGTACAAGATCAGATTACATATGAACCTCCAGAAAATGAGGATGGTCAACATAATGTTGATCAGAAAGTAGCAGAAACAGAACTAATACTTATTAAAGAGTGTGACAATAACTTTGCAGATAATACATTGCAGTTAGAAAAAAATACAATAAATTCACTGGATGATATAATAGATTTAGATTTATACCCTGATAAAGAAATAGACAGTAATAATTCTAATCTAAAAAGTAATCCTGATTCAATAAATAGTTTAAAACTTCACTCTACTTCTACAAATATGGAAAATCAATCATTGTCATCAAATGATTCAAAACAAGAACAAGAAAATATTTTAAACGAAAGAAAAGTAGTTATAAAATCAACAACAAAATTATCTTATTTAAAAAGAAAAGCAGACAACAATCTTGAAGAAGTTCCCTCAAAACGTCCTTATTTTGAATCATATGAATCTCAGTTTTCTCAAAACATCGTCCCTAACACCAATGATGAAGTTGGCAAAGTAAAGAAATATAAACCAATCTTGCGACGTAGTCCTGTTAGAAGATCAGAGGACATCAATGATCTAATTATTAACACAGTTATTTTTGGTGATCAGCATAGACAAAATACTACAAATTTGCCATTAAATAATTCTGTTCATGACGTTGTAGAATTCAATAAAGACGAGAAACAACCATTAAGTTCATCCGATTCCAAAGAAAATTCACTACATTATAAAGTGTTGTTGGATGTTGAAAGAGAAGTCGAGTTTGTTCATTCACCAAAATGTTCTGTAAGTACTGAGGTAAGAAAATATTTTTTTAATATTGAAAATCATGATTCGATCAAAAAGAAAATTAAAATAGAAAATATGGAATATTTTCAATCATATTTTATGTAATATATTGATCTTACTTATAATTTTAAATCTAATCTAAAGTATATAATGAGTACAGAAATTTTAAAAGATTAAATATATGCATATGCCTTTGGTGTTATTAAATTAATCACATAAACATGTATTTTAAATAACACTTCTTTCCAAAGATAAAATAATAAATGGTTATTGTAGTACCAATATGAAAACCAAGCTTTTTATTTTGTATAATATTGTCTTTATCAATGACGAAGTGTCAGCCAATGTCTATTGTTAATCCAAACCATATATTAAATATAATAGATAATAATTATCATAACAAGAAGAATATATGTACATTATAGATATACAAGATTTAATTTTAATGCATTCTTAGAAAAGATGGGGTATAATTTTACTATTATAAACTAACATTTGAAGTGCTATGATTACAATATAATTGTAAATATTGCTGACAACTGCATTTAAAGTTAATAGAAATAGGCGCCCATATAACATATGGACATCATTTGATTGGGGATTTAAATATACTCATATGATTTATGAGCATTGTATATAGTGTTAATAATACTTGGGTCAATTCTTTTTAATTCTTAGCATTAAGAACATGTTGCCTGCAAAAGTTGTGCAAAATTTGAATCTATATATATATATATATATATATATATATCTTAATATCTGTTATTTCTAATTACTCAGGATGTTCTAGAAAAGTGATAACCTAGACCAAACTCTTTTAATGGAACATCCTGTTATTTTGTCTTCAATTTCTTATTAATGTTGAAATGGTATTGCGTTAAGATCCATTATAATAAACAGTTAACATGAATATTTAATATTAAATTATGTGAGGATTTCTGTTGAATAATAGATCAACACACAATCTTAATGGATAATAATTCTTAATACTTTTATAAATAATGACTATAGGAGCTATGGTATTTCCAATATTAGCTGTAGTGTTTACTAGTTTAGGACCCTCAACTGTTCAGTGGATCTCTTGATTGAATTCTCAATACTCTCTTATAATAAATGTTTTCTGTTAATATGAATAACATCAAAGGCAAGCAGCATTTTATTTACACTTTTGAATAATATTCATGAAAAAATAATAGTTTATATTAGAAATGCACTTTTATCTAGATATAGTACATATCTACATTATTAATTTTGCTACAGCTCAGCTTGTTAAGATACTTATTAAATTTCAATATATAGTATAGATATCTTTTTTGACGAGAGTTATGATATAATACGTAAATAATAATTTTAACATTTTTTGCATTTACTAGATGTAGTTATCTTCAATTAATTAGAATCTTTATAAGGATTTCTAGGTAAAATTGTAAATATTTTGTAGTTCATCAAGTTGAGCAATAAGAATAGATTATTTGCATTGATTTAGTTTTTAATTTTATTTTTTTTATTCTTTTATGTTTAGCTAAAATTATTATCTTAGTAGTAATATTGTAAGACATATGAATGAGAATGTACTTCTAAACTTGTTAAATTTGTGGTTCCTAATATTGTAAATTCTATTTTATAGCCATACATGTGGCAAAATATATTAAATCATGTTAAATGTTTGATTCAAAAATATTAGTAATGGTCAATAAATTTTTCAAAATTTTATGTAATTGTAAATTATTTTTAATTAAATAAACTTGTTGCAATATATTAATTACTTTTTTTTTATGATAATAATAATAATAATAATAATAATAATCTAAACTAGTATTATAGGAGTTTCTAAAAATAATCTAATTATGCAATACTGGAATATATTTAAATTGTTGCATTAGTACTTTAAATATTTGTTTAATACATAGTGTTAATTATCAGTTATTGATTTTCCATAAATTAATCAAGAGAGTTTTCTAACAGTCTTTGAGTTTTGAATATGTTTTGCTTATTTCAGTTAAATGAAATAACAATAAGCAGCTTGTATCTGCACTTTCTAGTTATTTATACAGAGTGAGTCATATTCAAGCCTCATCGAAGGGGTTTCACTTATTATAATAGATAGAGCATAGATTTAAACTTGTTGCTTTTGCTAAATTTTATGCTGATTAATAATCTATAAAGAAAACTAACCCTTTTAATTTCCAAAAAGAAAAATGCATATCAGATTTTCTTTGTTTTGAAATTTAGCATTTTTAAGATTAATGTATTCTTATGTAGTACAAAACTAAAACATTACTATTTATTCTACATAATAACCACTGAACTCAACACATGTTTCTAATTTTCTTTTTCTAAATTTGCCAAAAACATTTGGTAGGGGGTAACAATAACTTTAAAGGTAACTGCCTAACATATTTTGTAAGGAAAGTTCACTTTACCTGCAACAATCTTAGTCTTTAGACAATAATAATAATATTTATTATACTGCTACTACATTATTTTACATTCATAATATCATTGTATAATAATATAGCAATTAGATTACCACAAAAAAAATATATAAAAAAGTAGTAAATCGTACATCACCTATTCTCATAGTAATAAGTCTTGACCCCTCACTTTGAGGGCTCGTATCTCAAAACCTACCCAACAGATTTTGATCAATCAAATTTGATTTTAAAGGCAATTTATTTATGTATAAGCGTATGTAATTTCAAAATTTTCCAAACAGGCGTTTTCTTTATTAGGGAAACATGTTCAGAAAGAACAATACTTACGTATATGAAAGAGTGGACCTTATGCTACACTTTAATCCAGTTATCCTGCTATTATGTTAGTTAAGAATAAAGTTATAATGAAAAATCGTGCCCTACTCCAGTTTGCTTAGTTGAAAAGATATTTAAAAAATTCTTTCTACTTCCCACAAAGAAAAACAAACAATAAAAAAAATGTTTATTCAAAATAATAATTTTTAAAAGCTAGACGAATTAAAATGTTTTGTGAGAAAGAGTACGTCGCAAGGGTCAGCAGGCAGTAGTGACATTGCTATAAACATACGGTAAAGAACCTACAATTACTATGAAGTGGCATAAGAAATACTAAAAATTGTGTTATCGGCTGTTGTATATATACATGCTGTTGCTACTCACCACCCACCACTCACCACTGGCCATGGCCGCCAGTGACTACGCATACCTCTTTGATAAACAATACACTAACTGGCAATAACAAGATAACCAAATATAATTTGAACCAAGCAATTAAACAATTATTATTCAATAATTTAACTTTATCATATACACAAAAAATTCATTTCCTACTATTACTATAACGAATTGTGACGACTTTACTTTTATTGTATAAAAAAAACAGATTAAGTAAAGTAATTTAAATACTATGTACACCACTTTTTCAGAGTGGCTTGGGTTACATAATTTCCGAATTTTGTACAATTTGGTAATTAAATAATTTATTTATGATATTTTCAAAGTAAGCATTCTGAAAAACCTTATAAATTATGGTAGTTTTTTTAAAAACATTTACATTCACAATATGGCTTAGCTGACAAAAGTCAAATTTATGTATTTCAATCACAAATAGTTCATCGATAAGCTGTACAGCTATCATAATAATTAGCCCTGCGGTTTCTGAGATGCGAACCTTTAAAGTGAGAGGTCAAGACTTATTACTATGAGAGTAGTTATTGTCAAATCACAATACCAAGCCAGCATCAGCTAAGTTAGTCTCAAGAAATTCATTTAAGGAGAAGAATGCATTTTCTATAAAGTAACGCTTTAGTTTAATTCTAAATAAATCTAAATCACATAACAAATTTCTCAGTAGTTTGTTTATGAAATGAATGTCATATGTTATATTTGATTGAAGTTTAAATGGAATTAGTACTAATTTGTCATTTTTTCTAGTTGTATGGATCTGTGAATGGATAACAAATTTAGATTGGTAAATTCTCTCTTTACTTCATCTCTGTAACCCTTACTAACATGGTAGACAGTCTTAAGTTGTTTGCACTGGTGGGATAATGCACGTACATGTATTTTATATGTGTAAGAGTAAAATGGAAATTTTGTGGGAGTTATTTTTGAATTTGTTGCCTAGCACTGCTTATTAGCAATTATTTGAATAACTTTCTCTTGCAACTTAAAAATTGTATTTGTGTGACATTAATGTTTCTAGATAGTTAAGGTATAAGTTATACAGGGTTACTAAAAAGTATGGAAACATGCTACCCCCGCAGAAACGGTAAGAAATAGACAAATGAAATTTAGAGCTTAAAGTAGGTATTTTTTGCCATGTTTTGCGAAGGAAATTAAAAACAAATTTTTAATTGTTTTTTATTATTAAAAAGTATGGAAACATGCTGCTCCTGCAAAGACGGTAAGAGATAGACAAATGGAATTTGGAGATCTTAAAGTAGGCATTTTTGCCATGTTTTGTGAGGAGAATTAAGAACAAATTTTCAATTGAATTTCTTTAAGTGGATCACCCTGTATATGACCCCATATTTTGATAAGGATTTTCAAGGCGAATTCAATAATATAAGGGTTGCTATACTTATCTTGAAAGGTTGTGGAGATAATCACTATTTTTTTGTCAAGGATTTCTTAACTTAATTATATTATGGTTTTGTTATTATCCATTCGTCACTGTTTGTTCTTTTTCTACCATTAAATTTAGTTTGCTCTAGCATTGATCTATTATTTTAAATAAGTAGGCTAAGGACAAAATTTGTAGTGCTTTCTTTTTCTTTAATATTTATAAAATAATCGCACGTTTTTTTAGTTCCATTGCCTCTGCTGTTTCACTGATAACTCGATTTTGATAAAAATGAATAGTGAAATCCTTGACAAAGGAGTAGCGATTATCTCTAAAATGTTTCAAGATAAGTAGAGCCACACCTATATTATTGGATTTGTCTTGAAAATCCCCATCAAAATATGGAGTCATATACAGGGTGTTTCATTTAAAAAAAAAACCAATATGGCGCCCGTACGAAAAAACAATTGAAGATTTGTTCTTGATTTTCCATGCAAAGCACGGCAAAAATGCCTACTTTAAGATCTCCAAATTTTATTTGTCTATCTCTTACCGTTTTTGCAGAAGCAGCGTGTTTCCATACTTTTTAATAGTAAAACCCCTCACAAAAGAATAGCGATTATCTCCAAAACCTTTCAAGATAAGTTTAGCAACCCTTATATCATTGCATTTGTCTTGAGAATCTCTATCGAAATATGGAATCATATACAGGGTGTTCCCTTTAAAAAAATTCAGTATGGCGGTCGTACAAAAAAAAACAATTGAAGATTTGTTTTTAATTTTTTTTGCAAAACATGGCAAAAAATACTTACTTTAAACTGTCCAAATCTCATTTGTGTATTTCTTACCGTTTCTGCGGGGGTAGCGTGTTTCCATACTCTTTAGCTACCTTGTATGTGAAATAAATAATATGCAGCTAGAACAACTTTAAGTGGGGCAAAGTTATCAAATTTTTAATTATAAAGTTTATTTGATAAATTACATACAGGGCATGGTGAGTTTTAAAAAATTTAAATAGAAATGATTCCCACTTTCATGTAGTGAAAATCTTTGTGCATACATGTAATAACCTTGGTTTAATTTATTCATACTTGTATGGCAATATCTTTCTGTCTGACAACAGTACAACTGTATAAACCAGAATGGAATGCTGGTTTTCTTGAACTTATTTTTTTATTAATTCAAAGGCTCAAAATATTTTTATGAAAGTCTGCATAATTGTATAATGAAATAAACAAAGCCAATGTTGTGAAATTCTCAAAATAATCAGAAATTCGGTGATATAATTGTATAGTTAAAGTTAATCTTAAGTTGGCAGGTGTATCAATTTATGAAAAGCATTCATTTATATTTATTCTATACATGGAAAATGACTTTGTAAGAATAGAAATTTGTGATGCATGTTTAAAAACCTTCCCTATCTAACATCCTAATATAAACTAGTACTTATATCTTGTTTGAATCAGATAAGGAAAAGTATATGATATTGCAGTGATTATAAAAGAAAAAAATCTTAAGATAGAAATCAATTGCACTGATGTATGATAAATTAAGGTTACTTTTCAATAATGATACCTAAATACATGTGCATTAATCAAAAGACTATAAAACTGGAATAAAAATATTTCAATATACATCAACATAGTTGTGAGTATTTAAGTATTGTAACAAAGAAAAAGACTAGAACATTCCTAATATCATTTGCATGCAAGTTAAAGGTGTTTGAACTTGTAGGTATTAAATTTGCTTTCTTTGCATTTTTATCATTTTAATAATAACATTTTAGGTATTATTAATTTAAAAGTTGCTCTGTAGATATTCACTCGAAAAAACAGATCTAAGAGACGGAGATGCATAGAAGGGAAAAATGTAGATAAGATATTCCAGAAAGTATAAAAGTGAAGATAAGGAATATTATTTATGATTTTTGTAAAGATATAATAGATTTTAGAAGAAAAGCATTGCCAAATTATTAGTACTGGTTGATTTGCTAATATGATTTGGGACTTACATAATCCTTTAATTACAATGCACCAACCAAAGATGTAGAAGAATTCTATGAGTGATTTAAAGTTATACAAGGTACTGAAAAGCATGATTTATTATTAATAGTAGGAGGCTTGAACACGCAGATAGGTAAAGAGAAATACATTTTTGAGGTTGCTGGAAAATCGTACGATCCAGAAAAAAACCAATGATAATAGAAAACAATTAAGCAATTTTATTGCTTATAACAACCGAGTCATAAAATACAAACACAAAAGACAGCATAAAGAAACATGAAAAGAGTCCAGGCTCACAAAGAAGTAGTAATCAGGTAGATCACATACAGTCGAACTTTGATAACTCGAACCATGACTTGACACAAAAAAAGTTTGAGTTATCAAGACTTCAGGTTATTAAACAAAATACATAACATATATTATTAATCTGCAATATGAATTTGAATAAAAATGTGTTACATATATGTTACGTAGGTACTTTAATATATACTCGTATGTATACTTTTACCAAAGAATAATATAATAGGTTGTGATGCAACAGAATTCCTATGCTAAAAAGTATACATATATACATAATACATATGTATGTACATAGATAGTTTTTATTTTAGTGAAAAAAGTCGGTTATTTGTGTAACAACTAATAAAGTATACACATGAGCTTAAGTAGCGCAGAAACCAAACTCCCTGCATCGTTATGCTATAAAACGAGCAGTTAAAAACATGTAGTTAGGGGATTCCCCCAGAGATTCAACTTATCGAAGGTGGCGCCAAATATTCTGTTCGAGTCATCAAGATATTCGAGTTATCAAGTAGAAATTACACGTAATTCTCACTTCTTGATGCTATATCCAACCAATTTGATTCGAGTTATCAAATTTCAACTTATTGAAGTTCAACTGTACTAACAAACATCATTTTGAAATTTATTTTTATTTGTACCTACCTTACCAAGAATGCTTGTTCAAAAAGCAACTTCTTTATATCATTTTTTTTGCATTTGTATACTTGATTGGTTTCTGTTGATGGGATTTCTTTTTTTTGTTTAATTCTTTGTGTTTTGTGAATTAAAGTTTTGAATTAATATGAATAACTTTTTAACTTTTGATTTTATCATTGCCAATTATTTCATCCAGCTTGGGGAAAATGTGTAAAGTGAGTAAAACTACTATGTACTTATATTATTTAAGAATTTAAGATATCTAGTCTCCGATTGTAATATCTTTTCATTTCAGTGATGACGTTTCTGAATCTGAGAAGCATAGAAAAAATAGTAGAGCTAGACTATTTTCATATATCATTGTTGATATTTTGCTAGTTTTGTATATTTGTAATATTTAGAAGTTTAAACTGAAGAGTTTCAATTCTTTAACTCATCTGTCGACAAAAAGAAATCTTTTTATGCATATAGTTTTCTATGTCTTTTTTGTACACACAAACTTGTAAAAAAATAATATTTATTATTATAAAATAAAAATATACAAAATAGTGATTTAAATATAATTAATAATCGTAAACATAATCTATTTACAAAAGTGTTCTATACCTAATACAATCTATCATATATCTTATTCTTTTATTTCAATCTGACTCTTTTCTTGTTTTTTTAACATTCTCACCTTTTTCCTACATTGCAAGTAGCAGCATTGCAGGGACATAGAAGCCGTTCTAGCAAAAAATGAGTTGATGTCAATATTTGCCAAAAGAGTGAATAATTATTGACATTGTGAATTGTATGGCATTTAGTAACAATTTTGATAAGAACAAGAGAAAGAAAGTAGCAAGTAGCTATGTAGATTGTGTTTTGTATGGTGCTTGAACTATTTGTAATAGGCTCTCGCAGGCTTCACATGTACATTTTATATTGGAACATTCTTTATAAATTAATCTAGAAAATGTTTATTTCTAAGTATGTTGCCTTTATACCAAGCAATTTCTTTACAATTGTTGAAATGGCCAAACAAGCTGAGCCGTAGCTTTTAAAATGTAACTCATCAATTTAAATTAAATTAATCAATTTTTTTATTAAACCTAAATCATACTATAAAATAGATTATAAAGTAGAAGTATTAGAAACATAGCTAACTTTACTAGGTACACTGCCTTTACTTTTATAACTGGAACTTGTAAAACTGATGTTACTCTCTTCTTGCTTTCCCACAGTGGTTCTACTGCTTTTTCCACTGCTTGCTTTCGATCTGCTTGATTCACGATCCACATTTATCGCACTACCTTCATTTTCCTTTCTTTTGCTTCTATTTCTTCCACATTTCTTTCCATCTGCTATTTGTATCTTTTTCCCTTTCTTTTTATTTTTATCCTTTGGGCGAAGACAGCACCAACTAAAATAGCATAAAGTTATTAGCAAATATCTTAAAATTTAGTTGGTTGTATTTTTGAATTATTAAAAAAAAATTTATTAATATCCATCAGTTTTCAAATAAAAGATCTACAGTGCGATTTAACGAAAACTAACTACATGTTGGATTATATTAAATACTACATTAAAAGAATAGTTTTTCTTTTCTTTGTTTGATTTCAAAATGTTGTCATTACTTACTTTCTTATTACATCTGTTGATTGTTTATTAAACTTATCTAGCATTTGCTGCTTTATTGCCTGATCAAATTATTTATTTTGGTCTTTGTCGATTTTCTCGTTTTCTTTTCTTACTATTACAATATATATTCGCTGATAAATTGAACTGAAGTAGCAGTTCAAAATACCTTTTGTTCTTGAAGAAGTTAATACCAAATTTGCTAATTAAACTTTTCTGTAGTTTATGATTGAGTTTTCATTAAATCGCTTCTATAAGCTTTTTTATTAGCAATTTTATAGTGTTAGAATGTGTAGTAAATTTCGAATCAAATATTATTTTCAACATAATTTCTAAAATATATTATTAATCACTAGGAAAGTCAAAGACAAGAAAATAATTCATTGGCAACAAAAATGTAAGTACTGTTCAATGCTTGCAAATGAGAAAGTCTGTGTTATGATAGTATTAAAAGTATTAATGTAAATATACCAAAGTTTGGATAGGATATTTAAATCAGAATAAACCATTAATTTCTTAGTAATAGTTTCGTTTCTTTCACAAAAGAGGTTTTTTTTTTATCTAGTTCTTCTCGTAACTGTGGTCTTCTTTTTCATACACATTAAATTATAATGTATAGTAAAGGTTAACATAAAATTTAAATTCTAAATATTAAATAAAAGTAAATTCTACCCATCTGACAGCTAAAATAACAAGTATGACTAGTAATGACATTTGTTTTTGTAGGGTTGCCAAGTTAGCATATAATTAATTCTGGATTATTTTATATGTTGGTTGACCATGACTTTATTTTGCTAAGATACTAGCACTGTTAACACTTCAAAGTGATTTTTAATATTCTATAGCTGACTAGTTGTAAAGTTGGTTTTACACCAAATGTACTTTTAATCTATTGACATAAATGTACCATTTGTTCCATATAAAGTCGAAAGAAATTACTTTTGTGCTAGACCATGCTTTAAATGCCAAAATCAAAATAACAGGGCTCACAAATAGTCACATTCTCACTTTTTTGTCACTAATCTATGAATGTAAACTTTGTTCGCTTTAGCAAGCAACTGCCATGTTGATGGTTGGTACTACATGCACCAATTCTATATTAGGAAATTTAATTTTTTATTGTTGAGATAAATGAATAAGTTAAATGTCATGTTATGTAAAATAATAGTAGTTTTATAAGTTTTTAATTCAACTATTTTGTCACTACTAATATTTAAAATTTTTATTTGTTAGAAAGTCACGTTATTTATCTATTTTCTTTTAAAGTTATAAATGCACAACTTTCAACTTATAATTGTCAAATGCTACATAACCTAAAACCATTTAGTAACTTTTTGTAACTAAATTCTAGATATACTCAGAAAAAGTCACAGCAAGTGGGTATGGTCAAGACATATTCAGAAATCTTTACATTGACAGTTGCTTGGTATAATGGATAAGGTTTAGTCACTTTTCCTACTTTCTTGTGGATTACAGTCACTTTTTCAAACTAATTTTCTTAGAAGTTGAGAATTTATTTGCATTATTTGTATCTTGTTTCATCTTTAAAATACCCACATCATTCATTTCAAAAAAAATGTATTCTATCTTTCTCTAATAATATAAATTGCAATGTACAATTGACAATCTTGTTGGGCAAAACAAAAAGAGGGCAATACATGTGCATGTAACAAATTTGAGTGAGATGCTTGTAGCTTCCTCTGCATACAGTTTTTGAACCTGCTAATACTAAAGTGTATACATTTTCAAAAGATAGCGCATGTAAAAAAATGCATGTGAACAAGCAGCTACTACATTAATATCTTTTCGCCTTCTTCTACATAGTAACTCTTCATGTTTTTATGTTAATATCCATGTCTCTACACCAGTTGTTCTTAATCTTTTCTAGATCATGGAACACTACACTATATATGTTACCTGTGGTTTAAGAAAATCTTTATAAAACTTACTTGATTTACTTAGTTTTTTCCTAATAGGTAATAATGTGACTTTATAACCTTGACTGGATAGCACATATCCTGGTTGTTTGAGAATTTTGGCCTATAAGGAAACTACTAACTTGAAATAGTTTAAAAATGGCAAAGTTTTAAAGCAAGACACTAATAAGCATAGTGACAAGATGTTTGGTTGTCACCATCTAATTGCCATTTACGTAGTACATTTGTACAGAGTGTCCCGCAACTCGACTGCTATAGCTTAAAGGTGTGTTCCTTGGGTAATTTTAAGTCGAAAATACCTAATACATATATGTCCAAAACTCAATAGTAAAGGAGTTATAGGCGATAGCATTTTCCATAAAGAAATGGTTTGGTTAATTAATAATTATTATGCATTGTTATTGTTTAAAATTAATGCAGGAAGTAGGCTGGTGAATAGTTTTGTTACATTGTCATTACAATTGATTCTTGTTTGATGTTTATCTTGCACTATTTTTGCCATTTTAACGTTTGCTAATGGCTACATTTTCAAATCATGAATATGCCGACATTCACTCTATTTAGGGATACTGTGGCAGATGGGCGATATTAGATTTAAAAGAATTTAGCATAACATTGTGTTTTATTAATAAAAAATATGTTTAACACAAAGTTATTTACATTATAATTGTTCCACTGTTGCTCTTGCATTTTCGTTACAGTATTCATAAATAAAATGAATGTCGGCATATTCTTCATTTGAAAATGTAGCCATTATTAAACATTAAAGTGGCAAAGATAATGCAAGATAAACGTCAAACGAGAATCAATTGTAATGACAATGCGACAAAACTATTCACCAGCCTACTTCCTGCATTAATTTTAAACAATAACAATGCATAATAATTAACCAAACCATTTGTTGTATGGAAAATGCTATCGCCTATAACTACTTTACTAGTGAGTTTTGGACATATATGTATTAGGTATTTTCGACTTGAAATTACTTAAGGAAAACACCTTTAACCTAAGGAAATCGAGTCGTGGAACACCCTGTATATACAGAGTGCTTTAGATTCAATTTAATTGTGAAACGTATTGGAAATCAGAGTAGCTAAATACAATGAATACAAGTCATTGTACTCAATCTAACTTTTCTTGCTGAGTTGATTGATAAAATCAGAATTTTGATACTTGACTTGTTTTTGAGTTAGGTATATAATAAGTAAAAATTGTTTTTTTAATATCTAGTATCTATCACTAACATCCACGGTTTAGTTGTGTATCTCAAGAATAAGCAATATACAGTTTTGTCGATTGGGTAATTTGTAACGTTTAGCCATTAAAAGTTAGATTACCTAACTTAAAACCTTTATTAGTCAATGTTTTAGAGAGTATCCCATCTTCTTCAGAACCTATACATATGCTGATTAATAACTAATTGGTACTAGACTAGTATGGAGGTTTACCTATATTTAGATTAATATCATTCAATATGTATACTTTGCATGATAAAATATCAGTCATTATAAATGAAACAACATAATTAATACTTTGAAATTTGGTTAGTATCACAAATTACTGCTTTAATACATAATGTACTTATAAGTAGTATATATCATATTACATACTTGATGTAGTAACAAAATATCTTTGTATTACACAAGGAGTAATTAGAAGATTGTAGAATCTTTTTTGAATCAAACTTTTCAAAGCTTATTTTATGTTTTGCTGTATGTAAGTGAATGAGTAGTACCTACTACAATATTGATTTAATTCTTTTAGTGAAACTAGTTCTGAAGTCAGACGAAAACTGCAAAGTTACACTTAGATAATGAGAAGAACCAAAGATTTGATCGAACACTATCTCACAAAACTACAGTATGTGTTAACACAGTGTATATTTCAATCTATGTTCAAATGAATCTTGATCACTTGTAAACAGAGTCTGACTGGCCTGGGGGGCTAGGAGTTTAGAGACTGTGGTCAAACCAGTTTGGGGGTCAAGTAGATCCAGAATCAGAAGATCCCAACTTTTTGCCAGATCATACCCTATAATATAAGGGCCAAAACATACAAAGACTCTGGGAACAAACCAGATCAGTCTTATCCTGCTTGTAAAGTGCTTTTCTTCTAAGATGATAACTCGAATTCACCCAAAGAAAAACAAAAATTGCATTCTTTTGTTGTTTGCTAATTTTGAAGCTTAGTTTAATAAATCTACTACTAGTTGCCTTAAATCATCATTACCATCATTATTTTTATTACTATTATTAAAGAATGATTACAAGCTGTAGCTGAAGTTTATTAGACCTTATAACAAAAATCAAAAATGTAATTTGAACTAGTAGCATACACATAGATAATAATTTATATACTACAAAATTAGGTACAAACTACCTATTTTTTCTTGAAAACAAAGCATGAATTTGTAAATGCATCTTCAGTGCTTGCTTTTTATTTACTATTTACTGCACTGTTTTTCTTTTTACAGAACAACCATCATTGTCATTGATTAGCAGGGGAATAATGTTAAATGTTTAAAGAGACATTTAATTTCACACACAAAAAAAAGGAGAATATCGTATACATTTTATTAAATTTATTTATCCACATGTTGTATCTGTGCATGTATTCGTGCTGTGTATTTGTATGTATATTGAAGACTATAATTCCTGTATTTAGAAAATTTCATAATAAATATTTTAAACTATAATAATCTCTCTATACACATATGTTATAATGAAGAAAGAAAGCAATCTATGAATCCGAACATTATGCAGAATTTTCTTAAGAAATTGTTTACTTGTTGACAAGTCTAATCAATACATCAATGATATGAGATTGTTCTAAATGGAAGTTTTCAGGTATTTTTATTTGCGCGTAAGGGTCGCTAAAAAGTATGGAAACACGCTACCCCCGCAGAAACGGTAGGAGACAGACAAATGAAATCTTCCATTGTTTTTTCGTACGGCCGCCATATTGAAATACTTAAGTAGTCAAAGTCATAAACGCACTATATCTTTTGGAATACTCTAGCTATACATATCTTGAAAGGGTTTGGAAATAATCACTATTCTTTTGTCAAGGATTTCTTAACTTCAAGGACGGATTCGTAATGCAAGTACCTCCTCCCGATTATATGCAAAATTCCTTACGAACATTTCAAAAGAGATTGTTTCATTGCCAAAATGTTAACGCAGCGCATTTTGAACACTTCTCATTGTGTTTTTCTTATTATCAATTCGTCACTATTTGGTCTTATTACACATACACGTGATCAAATTTAAATTTGGCGCTTGAAGTTTACTTCCTGTAGGTTGGTAGTGGTAGAGCGGTTTGAAGAAATAAAATTATAAATGCTGTTATTCAGTTTCATAACCTCATTTTTGAGTTACTGGTTTTTGCTATCTTTTAAATAACAATAAATAATAAATTCTATTCTTTTGTCTTTTTAAATACTGCTTCATATTAGTACCATTGATTGACATTTTCTATTTTCTGACGAGGTTATGTTGCTGTCAACTAAGCTAAGCTACCTAGGGGAAATTAATCAGGCTTGCCATCTTGCAACTTTGGCTGTCTAAAACAGCTGTGATCCCGTGGCACTCGCTCTTTTCTGAAAGTACTGTTACATATATACATTGCATTCATGTTCAGTGATGTTGGTGGTGGCGGTTTTTGGATCACGTTGTAGAAACAGTTCAAACAATAAAAACAGCTGATAATATGCTTTTTCATAAATTTCTAAATAGGAATTGTTTACCAAATAAATTTGCTAAGTGACTGAAATACTGTTAAAGAAAAGAATCTAATCCTATTCCTAATAGCTATATTAGTGCAAAGATGTAAAAAGTGTTCAATAAAGTAATTAAAAAAAGTGCTGCTTTGTTTACGATTTTTTGTTAAAAAAAGTTGACTTTCATCATCAATATGCAAAAAAAATTAAAACTAGTGCTACCAAAATAAATAAAACAAGACTGTATTATGTTTGCTGTTTATTGAATTTGGATTGGAGAAATTTGCCAAAATTACTAGCTATGGTACATAGTAATAAATAACATTCAAATATATATTATTTATGTGCTATAATGTATCATCTTCTTAATACTCTTGGTTGTATTGGTAACCATGTTGTTTGGTTTCATATTCTTGGTCGTATTTGGTTTCATAACCTTGTTGATGTTTGTAACCTTGTTGGTATTGGGATCCATAACCATGTTCGTAGGTGTTGTCATGGTAGGCAGAAGTATTGATTTCGTCAGTTTCTTTGTGGTAGATGACAACATCTTGGAAGTGGGCATTGGGTACGTAGAAGGTGTATTCATCAATAGGTTTGTCGAATGGATAACCAAGAGGATAAGCATCCAAATATTGGACACCAAGACCAACAACTGGGTATTTGTAGTATTCATTTTGGTAACCTTGAGTGCGTTTCTGGTATACTTGGCGTTGTTGCTGTTGGCCGTACATGGTGAAGGGTTTGTATTGGCTGACAATTACGTAGAATTGGTAGGTTTGGCCGCCGTGTTTACCCTTGGGGAGCAAGAATCTGTAACAAGTTTAAACGTGATTAGTTTATTTGGATTTCACCTATAGAAAATAGGAACAGGGCAAGCAATAAATTAGAATGAAAAGGATTTGAATTAATTGAAAGTAAGTACCTGTTGGGGAAAGCGTAGTAGAATTCGCTTCCGTGAGCCATGAATTCTTCACCTTGGGTCATGCCAGTCATGGTCAATTGGTACAATTGCTTGTAAGTAGTGCGGTCGCTGGCGTAGTAGATTTGACGAGAGTTACGTTCGATGACGTTTTGTCCGGCCTTCAATTCATATTTGAATTTGTCGAATTCGACGAAGTTCATGCGGTTTTCGTCGATTTGGATGAAACGTCCGTATTCGTCGTATTTGGGACCAATGAACACACGTACTACAGCTTGAGTGGGTTTCTCACTGACAACGTTGATCTTGTAGGTGAAAGGTTTGTGGTTAAGACGATATTGGCGGGCACGGACTTCGAAGTTGTTGTGTTCGAATTCGTTGTGGTTCATGTATACGGCGTTGGTGATGTCAACGTCGTATTGTTCGAAGTAGGTGACGAGACGATCGACTTGAATGTTTTCGACCTTTACGCCTGGGAATGCAAGTTCATCGTAGGTGTAGTGAGGAAGTTGGTACTTGTATTTTTGGAAGTAGAGGATGATTCTCTTGTACAATTGCCAGAAGGCGGGATCGCGGAGGGAAGTTTCGAAGTGTTCCAAAGCAGAAGGAGCAACTTTGTATTGGTGCAAAGGTTGGAAAGAGTATCCAAGAAGGTGGCGGGCGAACACTTGGAGGTATCCGTAGAAGCGGGTGTTGACGGAGTGTGGGTTGGATTCGATGATGTTACCAAGAGTGTTGAAACCTTGGGGTTCGAACAACTTGATCTTTTCTCCTTCTTCCTGCAATAACAGAAAACCCGCTTTAATATACATAACTAATATGTAGAATAGTAGATAGGAATAGAGTCGGTACTTACAGTGAAGACGAATCCAGCATCGATGGCATCGCGAATTCTGCGTTCGTATTCAACGACCTTGGTGTAGCTGTATGGGTATTGACCTTTCATGGAGAAGCTTTGTCCGTAGTTGTAATAGTTCATTAAGAATTGAGCCCAGTTGTGTCTTTGAGGGAAATGCAAACCATTGGGATAGCACATGGATGGGTAATATCCAGTTTCGAAAGCATCTTCGTAATCGTAGGTGCCGATTTCACCGAAATTGTTGGAGAGACGCTCAAGGTAGTAACGAGCCAAGAATTGTTGGTAGAAGTAGTAGAATTCTTCACCACGTTGGTAGGTGTTGAGTCCGTATTCTTCGCTGTTCATCCAGAATGGACGGTACAAATTGTAATAGTAGTAGTAAGCGTTTACACCAACATCTTCGGTGAAGTAGCCCATGGATTGTTCGGGATGCAAGTTCAAGTAGTATCCAGAATAGTTAGCGTAGATGGTGTACTCTGTAAAGGAGGCCGATGGTAAGAAAAGAACGGCGTTTTAAAAACGCATATCGAATCTTACACGATATGCATTTAAGAAAAATACATACGATGTTGTTGAACTCCAGTACCGGTCCACATCTGTTTGTAATGTTGGGCTTTTTGGATAACTTCGGTGTTGAAGAAGTAGTAAGGATAGATTTCGTAGATGGGTGGCAAAACCATTTGGTAAGTGTCAGGACGGTGGATGAGGGCAACGGAGAAGGAATACAAGAACATTCCTTGGTTCACGTAGTAACGAGCCCAGACGGCAGTTTTGTAGAAGGTTTCAAAATCTTTAGCATAGTAGAAGAGTTTGAAAAGAGCAACTGCTTGTTTCAAGTGGTATTCGTAGAAGACGGAGAAGACTTCGTCTCTAGGTAACATTCCTTGACGGTAATAATGCAAGAATTCCTTGACAGCTTGAGGGTTCTAAAAAGGAGATTCGCCATAAAACTTAAGAAAGCTACAGAGGAAGGTAAATGAAATCTTAGGAATTATTTAAAAATGCTTACGGTGTAACCGGCCAAGTTATGTTGGATGTCATATTCCTTAGCAAGGGTAACATGTTCCTGGAGGTGAGTGGGCTGGTGAACGTACTTGAAGAGGGTCAATACATTCTTGTATTGCCTAAGGTAGTCCTTGCCACCTGTAAATAACAGTATAATCAATGAATAATATAATAGGTGATTGTTATTAAATCTCAAGTAGTTTGGAGCTTCAGTAATGCGAAGCCTCAAGAAGGTTGATATGAAAATTGTACCATTGTATAGATCAGAAAAAACACTTATTTTGTGAAATCATTATTTATCACTTAAATTTCGAGTTTGTGCATTACTGAAGTCCCAAACTGTACAACAGCTGTTTAAAAAGAGGAAGAAGTGCTAAATTAGAAAAAAAAGTAAACGGAATCAATTCATTTAAAATTAAATTTTAAAAAGCAAATTGTTTGATAAACACATGTATATGAAGTTATAATTTTCTTTTATCGACTTAAAGTTATAATCAAATAAAATGAGCAAAAAGTCAACTTTAAAAAACAAATTGTTTGATAGAAAAATAAAATAGGAAAAAAATTCAACTTACCAACTTTGTGTTGATGGTATTCACCCTGATGTTCTTCATAGACAGGGGTTGCCAAAGCAAGGGCGCAAAGGCCAGCGAACACAGCTACCAAAGTGAACTTCATATTGCGAGTCAGTCGATGACACAAATGAAAGTGTGCCGTTTCGGAGATTTTTTTCAGCTATTTATACTAAAATTTGTGCCTTTCGTCTTTACTAATCTTGGCCTTAACAATTTCGTAAACATTTGTTATCGAGGTGATAATTGTCTTTTTGTATTATTTTTATGCGTAATCTTCGACTGTTTTAACGAAAACATTTTCGTCTGTATACGTAGATACCGCTTAACACTGTAGAAGTTAAGCATCTTGGTCGTAACAGATAGAGAATTTGATAGCGGTAGCTAAGCTGATAGGCCTAATAAGATTGTCATTTATATTAATCTAGTGTTGCAATATTTCTTGGGGAGTTTTTTTGTTGAATATCATATTAATCTGCATTATTGTTAATAAAAACCTTACTTAGATTATGTTTGTTGTGTCCCTTAGAAACAATACAATTAGAAATGTTTAACTTGTCAGCAACTAAAAATAATATATTAAAAATCTTCCTAAGTGTTATTAAAACGTAACGTTTGTTAATTTATATGCTATCAAATTGTATTGTTATTGTATTATGAAATCCAATGAGGAGATATGCTTATTTTTTCTTATAGGACGACCTTCACGAGATATAACAAAGAAAATGCCTTGTAGATTTCCCATAAAGGTTTTGGGTGTACTCTATTAATGTAGCACCTAGAAAGAGATTTTATATTTACGTATTCAGAGGGGAATAGGACGAGGTGTAGGTTACATTGCCTATTGTTTTCAAATTTGGTAGGTATAGGGTAGTTTCATGTTAAGCGGACTACCTAAAAATCTTAATTTAGATATGATGCAGATCTCAGAAGGCGGGTTTACAAGGGCTATTTTGTTTCCTTATAGAAACATTGTTAGAAAAAGCTCTTATTTCTTTCAATCTAATTTAAAACGAGCTGGATTGCCGCTTGTTTCATTATTTGGAATAAAATCATGGACAGGTGTTTCATTTTAGACCTACTGCCTACCCTCATCCTATAAGACCTATACGCTAAGCAGAACAAAATACTCCGTAAAATTTATTTGAAGGAAAAATAAGAATCGCAAATGTTATCTCTTAAACAAAAAGAAGAATTTTTTGTTAAGGTACCATTTGTTACATGTTAGGTACTTCACTGGAAAGAAATTAACAATTCTTTGTATCCAACGGGAATTTAGAAAGGACAAATATTTTATTTTTAAAAAGTTGCAAAAACAATTTTATCAACGACAACTGTTTCTAAACTTTTTTATTTGATAATACTCGAAACCTGAAGGCGCAAACATGTATAATCTTATCTATTGTTTTTATTTAAAATATAAGTAATTCGTTTTTTAGTTAATGTAGGTACTACATTGTTGCACACATTTATTAACAAAGTACGTTTATGAATATGCAACACCTAATCCACAATCATTTGTTTATAATGAAGGATGTGGGCTGTCGAATTCTGGCATTCCTATTTCTAAAAGGTGTTTTTAATTGGCCTTTCCTATAAAGGTGGACTTAATCTTAGGGGCATACTGAGAGAATAAGAATAAATTCAGAAATTTTTACGAGCTGTTTTCTAGTCAGTTACATGCAGTACTGACAATCAAGAACTTGTAAACTGTTGTAAATACAACAAAATTATGCAAATAGTGTAAAAGCACCAATCCTCTGCCACTTAAAGGATATTTGAAGTTCAAATTCGTTTAAATTTAAAACGAAATAATATTTATCAATGAAACTTTCTGTATGGTTATGCATATTTAAATGATATACATACTCAATCGTCAAAAGTCATTAAACGTTTAGTTTTGTTGAGAAAAAAAATAATTCATTAAAACCGACACTTTGGCCCCGTAATCCGCCGCTATTTACTAAAAATCCACCGTCAAGGTCCTAGTGGCCGCCCTTTAAAGAAACAAAGCTATAAACATCGTATAAACGTGATGAATGATTATTTCTTAAATGATTACATACGAGTTCTTGGAAGCTTCATTCGGATCACATGTTTGGCAAATTAAATCTGTTTTAGCGATATCTTCGTTACTCGCCATAAGCATAAAATAATTTAACAATTTTGCCTTTCTTGCATTTGCTCATAAACGATTTATTGAAACGAAAAGAATTTATTAAAAAAAAATACATGCAAATACAAAATAAGTAAATAATTAATAAACAAATGAATTTAATTCCTACTTTCTACATGATACTCTTTAAAAGTTAATATTTCACTTAAGTTGGTTGTTTGGACATGTTGACTTCCTAAAATTAGATTTTTTTTTGAAGAGAATAATAACCATCAAATAAATGATGGAAAGATTAGTAAATGTGGGTGCTAATCAACAAAATTAAATTAAAAAGTCTAGCAACAATAATATAAAATCTCAGTATTGTGGAATACTTACTGCATGACAGAGGAAGGCGGCGAGCGGGTGAATAGACGAATCTGTAAATACCGGCACTCTACCTACCTACCACAATTGCGTAACAATGAACATAAGCTTTTTTCCAGGTAAGGCAAAAACTCAAACAGAACTGTATTTTAGTGCTTCGTACATTTGTACGAGAAATTGTACTTTGCTATCCTACTTCGTGATTCTAGAATTTTTGGTTATTTTATTAAATCACTTGGCTAGATTCAGAAATCCAAACGGTCTAATCAGTTTTAGATACTTACGATAACTCTTATATTCAGTATCATCTAAGGGTAACTAAATAACTCGTCAATTATCAACTTCCTTTTTAAATGAGTTAACAGAAATAAAATAAAAAAATGGGGAATTATTTAAGATCCTAGTAATAAAGACGATTTTATCTTTTAAAAGACTTGTTTTGATTCCATTAAGCACAAATAATTATGCAGATTAAAATCTTCTTTGTGTGGATCATTGCTGAACTCAGCAATTTGTTGGTTGGTACATAAAGATAATCAGGTTCTACCTTTTTGCAGATGTATAAATGAACTTTCTAGGTATACTAGCCTTTTTGGTGTAAATTTGTAGTAGCAGGAACCATACACTATGGTTAAAATCACAAGATAACTTGCACAGACGGAGTAAGATGTTTGCAAACCTAAAGCTCAGCCGAGCATTACATCACTAACAATTGTGAGATCAAAATGGCTGAATCGTTTATCGAAGAGAAACTCATCGTATTTGTGAACAAAAATTACCGGCAAGATCAAATTAGGAAAAAAGGACGCTAAATGGAGTTTGAAAACCTTTAAAAGTTAAACTGCAAATATCAATATATGGTAAATCAATATGCTGGTATTGAAAAAGAATTTTAGGAATAATCAAGCAGATCTGGATAAAATATGATAAGGACATGTTCAGAAGCGGATTTAGGTTCTAGGCGTCCTTTTTGTTTTTTAAAGGTGCATACAAAATATACAGGGTGTCCCGTAAATGCCAACAAAGCTTCAGGTAAACATCTTCTTTTATAAGTGCTGGTGCTTATTGCAAATCTGCAAAAAGAAAATTTCTCCTCAGCTTAGTTTTCTTGTACAAGTTGTCAGAAGTTGACATTTTTAACACTAAATAAACAGAAACCAAAGAATCGAATCCAAATGAAGCCATTACGAATTCAACAAATGAATCTGTTGAAACAACAATTACCCTTGATAAAGCACAGAACTGTTATATTTCTGTTTTGAAGATGCTGTTAAAAATTAAAGTTTTCAAAAAAATAGATATTACAAACATGTAAGTCTTGGGTGTACTGATAAATGCGATGAAGTTTGTTGTCAGCAATTCTTTTAAGTTTTGACAATTTTATGGTCCATTATCACTGGAATAAAATTGATAAATCTTTGATTTCTTGCGATACTTTGATTTCTGTATTCGATCAATTTTGTATTTGCCTGCAGCAGCGTTGCCAAGTTTAATTTCTTTTTTTGGTTCGTGCGACAAATCTAAGGACGTTGGAACATTCGTGTTTTCAATTTTGGCATCTTAAGAGGTTGAGGGAGGCTGCTATCTAAAACTTTATTGACATTTACGGGACACTCTGTATAATAATAAAAATATAAAAAAACAATTGTTGTGGCAAAAGACAAAGAGTTGAGAAAAATCTATTCTTTTTTTTATATTTTTTTAACTGCCAAAATATTCAATTGCTCAATTAATATTTTTTTTATTTTAATAATTAGGTACTTAAGCAAGTTAAGGTATAATTCTCTGGTGGAAAAAAAATACTTTTGAAGTATTTCTAAAATTGTTTCATAGAGCCACCGGGAAACAGTTTTGAATTTCTATCGTCTCTCAAATTTTGTCGTTTCTCGAATTTTGCCGCGCTTCAAATTTTGGCGCCCATCAAATCTTGCCTCTCTAGGCCCGGGCCTCACGGGCCTAAGCCTAAATCCATTGCTGGATACGTTCCTGGTCCGAAATAGATATTTATAAAATACAAATAAGTCTATAACTTTTTATTGTGGTAAAAGAGGACGTTATAAATATAAAAACTTTGTAACGGGAAAGTGCTCAAAAGTATGCACGAGTCCCGTCAAGACCTATGGCGGATGTTAAATCCCGTAGCTCATGCCGCAGATGGGGTGGATTCTCAAATGAACTTACCTAATCTCACACAAAGAGAAGCTCACCGACTTTCAAAACTTTTACTAACTGATCGCTTAAATCGAATTCGGTTTGTAACCATTTAGGATTTGTAGGGGTGACACCGAAATTATCCCCGTATGTCGATTCGAGTACGCAGCTACCGCAGCTACCAACGTACTGATCATTCTCTCTGCGTCTCCTGTTACGCAGCTTGTACTTGCCGAAGTGGGGTTGGAAAGCCAGATACACGACCAAACAGGTCAAAATGCAAATATTCTTATGAGACAATGGAAAATTCCACTTCGTAGATTTACCAGCTTGAACCTGACTTGACAAAGACCGTGTGACTCTAACAGTCGCGACTAAGATTCCAGGAATTTTATATTGGAAAATAACAAAAGACACGTCCACAGGAGCCCAGAAGTCGAGACCACAAAGTTATCAATTCTTTAAAATAAAATATTAACAAACATTCGTTTATAGAATGAAATAATTTAAATGTTACGCGCCAGGAAAACAAATACCCGAACGAAATTGAAAGACAGGGGCGGATTTAGTGCGAATTTTAAAATAACATTACAACTTGTATTCTTGCATATATAAGGAAGTAGATTCTGACTACTGGCCCACCAAATCATCAGGAAAATAATTTCGATAGTATGAATACCAGAACCATTTGGTAAAAATTGTTACAACGTAACAACATTGTCTAGAATTTTAAAAAAAATATATATAAGTAAAACAGCACCGGCAAGCTGGTGCACGGTCCGACTGACATCGCCGTAAGTGCTGACCAGCGCACAGTGGAATAGAATATCAGAAATGTGACCAAAAGTATACTTAAATTTTGTCTCAACTGCGTTAGAGATAGAAGTAATACATGCAAATAGGTTCTTTTTAAGTAGTTGAGCTTTCATTGAGTTATAACTATATTTTGCAAAATTTAATAAAACTATGTGGGTGAGGTTTACAGTTAACTGAAGAACAATTTGATATTTTGAAAAAATAACGTAAAGATTCTAGGAAAATACTTTTATAAAAGATTTATTTATTCAGCGGTATTTAAGATATTGGTTTTTACATCACTGCTTTAACTAAATAAGAAATTATGATCCATTGTATCTACATTTATAGAATAATTGTCAAACCAGCAAGAGCGAGCTAAAGATACTTTAAGGTATAGTTGTAAATACATCGGAAAATCACAAAGTAAAGAATTAATGCAAGGACTTGCGAGGATTTCTTTATACGTCTATCGAAAGTTCAATTTGTGAATTAAATAAACTAAATTGTTTGATAATTTTGAAACATTTACTTTGAATCAATCTATTATGGAATTGCTATCAAAAAAATACACTAGAAAAAAGTCCTTATTTACTTTGAAGTATTATATTACGTGTGAGTTTCAGAAAAATTGCCCTATTTCACCACTCATTTAAAGTAGCTTATAAAAATGAAATGCAGAGGATTAAGTCTCAACCTTTTCCCAATCTAGTGGTATCAATTTTCCCAAAAAATATAAAACTTGAAATTTTGACTTTTGGTTAGATTTTGAAGAATCTGTCTCACAGTGCAGCGGGTCGTGATGGACTGCAGTTTACAGAATCTTGGCTTAGATACGTTAGAGTAAATCTAAGGATAGATATCGAAGGAAGTGATTGTTTTTTTGATTTTAAGAAGTAAAGTTCATATATACACGTGTACCAGACTGATTTTGTCTCTAAAATATGTACGATGACATCATATATTCAAACAATTTTAATTGAATATAAACTAGAAAGATAACAAAAGTTTGCTATTTATATATTTATATTTAATTTATACAGGGTGATTCTGAAATAAAGGGTATCCTTTTAATAGGTGATAAGTAAGGCTAAAAGAAGACAAAAAATGAAGAAACGAAGTGGCTCCGTGAAAGTTGAAAATTTTCACAATTTTCCGAAATATTAAATACTGAAGCAGCCTCTGGTTAGAAAAAGGAAAGTGTTCTTTGTATTCTCGCCTTCGGAGTAAAAAGTGAAAGTTAAGGAGATTTACGGTTGTTGTAAAACCATTGCAGTGCAAGAATGAAAATTTGCCAGACATGCCTATTTTCTTTGAACTAACGCAGGTGTAGTAGCACAATGAACAATAAATGCCATCATAAGCTACCCCGTGGACATTTTCAACTTTCCCTTCTTAAATCTGAAGTTGAAGAGATCAAAGAAATTGTGATATGTTTAACAGGCAGGGTTGTTGAAATGTATTAAGACAGTAAAAAGATAATAGCATAATTTATGTCACGAGCAATTGAACTCCAGTCTCGCAAGCAACATTTTAATCGCTTATTATTATTTAGTCATTTGAATAGCAAACATTATGGAAGATACTACTAATTATCGCTTCTGTATTTAACTCCATTCCATAAAATCAACCAATTTTTATTTATGTAGCACAATGCTTATTGAAGTTTTTGGGTTTTCGGAATTTTACAGAAAAAAGTCACTAACAGTAAAATTTTAATATTTTTCCGTTTACAGATCAGAAAGTAAAGGTTATAAACGTGTCCATAGGTTATTTATGGCATTGTAGAAACCAGAAAAACTATTATAAGCGTTTAAAGTGCGAAAAAGGTTTGGTGTGTTTACCATGCTTTCGGCGAAATAGCGGTTCCTTTTAACATAAGCTATCGCCTTCTTTTATCTCGAGCAAGTAGTAAATAGTAAGTCTGTCAACTAAGCAAGCACAGCAACTTTATTTTACCCCCCATCATGTTTACTTCTTAATCCAAACAAGCGAGAATTATAAAAAGGTTTCTCGTCAAAACGTTTTCTTGGAGATTAAATATTTGGTACCTGCTTCTTTCGAAGGCACTGGCTTTACCCTAACAACTAGATACTTCCAATTTCTTTTTCTAAAAACATATTTCAATAGTAAAATGAAGGTCGCTTACCGCTACCTACTTAACGCGAAAATATAGTTTCTTTTGTTAATGTCAGAAATGCGAATCTCATTCAAAAGCGCACGAAAAAGGGCCATAATTTATAATTCAATCTTCTTTCGTTTTATTGTAAAGACTAAACAGAGTATCGCGACGTTTACGCATTCATGTTATCACCTTATTACTTGAAAGATGGTTAACTTACCAAAATATTACAACAAATGTTGAAAATGACCACCGTCGACCTGAAGACAAGCCTCTACGCGTCGGTGAAAACTGTTACGCACACAAGTAAATATTCCAGCTGTATTACGAATTTCTGCGGCTGCTGCTAAAATGCGTTGTTGAAGGTCTTCCGCGTTTTCGACTTCCGTGCGATATACAACAGACTTCATGCGACCCCACGAGCAGGCCAGCGTACGGGACCATTGTGACCAATCCACCGATGGGGAAACATTTCGTGCAAATAGCCCTGCACACGTACGCTAGTATGCGGAGGGGCTCCATCATGCATGTAATAAATATGCCTACGAGTTTCTAGAGGTGTATCATCCAACATATCTGGTAACCTGTTTTCTAGAAATTTCAGATACGTGTCTCCGTTTAACCGCTGTGGTAAAATAAATGGTCCAAACCATGCGTCTCTTAAAATGCCACACCACACATTAATAGAAAACCGCCATTGAAATTTATTTTCCCTAATTAGGTGAGGATTAGCGTCATTCCAATAATGTACGTTATGAAAATTTAAGATACCGTCTCGCGTAAAACAACACTCATCCGTAAACAGTACTTTCTCTACAAATTCCTGTTGTTGCATTGTTTTTTGTTGAAACCACTCACGAAATGTTCGTCTCGGTGCAAAGTCATTTTCAGTTAAATGCTGAACTCGTTGTACGTGATAGGGATGTAATAAGTACGACTTTAATATCCGATGCGCTGTTGCTTGGGAAACGTTCACGTCGCGTGCGATACCGCGGGTACTTATTGTAGGATCTTCATTAATCATATCTAATACATCTTCTTCCGCTTGAAGAAAGTGTGGTGCTCGTTCTTGTCTACGGCCTTCATATGTTGCGACGGTGCTACCTGTATCACGAAGTCGTTGTATCGTTTGCAGTATTGTATTTCGCGAAGGCTGTCTTCGTTGTGGAAAACGATCGACGTACAGTCGTTTTGTCACTTCTACATTATAATGACATTTTCCCTACATTAAAGTTATGTCTGCCAACTCTTGAGTGGAAAATATCTCGCTCACTTTAAATTTTTTCACACCTTGTCACTCTCAGGAAAGTCAAAGACCGACTGATTGTGACAACATGTTCCGACCCTTACATATGTAATGACAAGGACGGTTAGTCAACTCCTATCGATTTTTACTTAAGTAAAAGTATGAGAGCAGGACCGGCTTGGCTTAGCGATTAAATTTCAAAAGTCTTTTTCTCGGAAACTATGCAATCTTTACCTACCTTTTGTTATCGCAAATGTATGTACTATCACACCGCTATCCACCTTTAAGAGGATACTCTTTATTTCAGAATCACCCTTTGTCATTTGTCATTTGTCATTTATTCATTTATGCTAGTATACAGAGTATTTGCACAAGTCAATAATACAATAAAGTTTAATACAGTGTAGAATAACAAGTCACTAATACTTAATACAATAAAATACATAATGCAAATTATAAATTTTAAAAAAGCAGAGTAAATTTTTTTTTCTTATATATCACAGATCTCTCTTGATATGATAATAAAGCTGTATTTACTTTACATGTCTATGCTACAGGAATTCAATTCATGATCCATAAATTCCTGAATTGAGTAAAAGGCTTCACTTATCAGATATCTTTTAATCTTATTTCTAAACAATTTTAATGGCAAATTTACAATATTCACAGGCAATTTATTGAGAAACAAAGTGCCATAATAATTTTTACTATATCTACTTGAATTAAGACGCAAGTAATCTAAACGAATTTTAAAGTTATCTCTTGTACTATAATTATGAACATTATTTTGTGTATTATAATCGTCTAAATATTTTTTAGTTTGAATTAAGCTATTAAAAATATAAAGGGATGGTAATGTTAATATGCTTAAACTAATAAAATCTTGTTTTACATCATCGGTATAAGATTTTTTCGTAATAATACGTATAGTTTTTCTTTGCAGGTTGAAGATTCTATTAGCATGAGGAGAATGTCCCCAACATACAACAGCATAAGCCATGTGTGCGTTTATTAAAGCATAATATGCGGTTACAGCTACTTGAGTAGGTACAATATGAGTTAAGTTACGTAGAACAAATAAATTTCTTGAAAGAATTGTGGCTAAATATTCAATATGACTATCCCAACTTAATACTGGATCTAACCATACTCCTAGAAATTTCACAGAATCTTCATTTTGATGATTTACAAGCGTTCGATGTGAAAAGATTGGTTTTTTTTGTTTTATTTACATTTAATTTTAAACAATTTTGTATTAGCCAATTTTCGATTTTAGATTGATGAATGTTCATTTCATTAAACAAATTATTCTCATCTTGATGATATCGCAAGAACGTTGTATCATCAGCAAATAAAATTACTTTACCGGATAATATTGTCGTATGTAAATCATTAATATATATAACAAATAATATAGGACCCAATACGGATCCTTGTGGAACTCCACAAGTTATTAATCCTTCTTCTGAGTAAGTATTATTTAGAAAACCTTTTTGTTTGCGATTTTGTAAATATGATTGAAATAGCTTAATACTAGAGGTATCAAAGATAACAGAGTATCATGATTGACGTAATCTAAAGCTTTCTGTAGGTCACAATACAAAGCCCCTACCCAAGATCCTTTTTCCGTACCTTCAATTACAAAATCTAAAAGACAATTTATAGCTTCGGTTACTGACCTATTTTTACGAAAACCGAATTGTTGATTATAAAATAGTTAACTAGCTTCAAAATAATCTACAATTTGATCTTTAATTAACATTTCGAATATTTTAGATATAATGGGAACAAGAGAAATTGGTCTATAGTTATTCACATCATTCAACGATCCCTTTTTATGTATGGGTATAACTTTGGAAATTTTTAAGGCATTGGGATATATACTTTCTTCAACACAACCATTGAATACTTTAGTAAGCGGTGGTATGATTATGTTTTTAATACACTTAATTAACACTGCATTTAAATTGTAATAATCACGACTAGTTTTATTTTTTAATTTATTTATTGCATCACGCATATTATTTTCTGATACAGGTTGTATACTAAACTTAACATTTTCTGGTTCACCAGGTCTCATGTGATGTTCACTTACCCACAGTACATCTATTTTTATTCTAAAGTTATTTACAAAATCTTCAAAAATTATTATTTTATTTCGAACAGACTGAGCATTAATATGCACGATAGTAAATTTATTATTACAATTTGAACTTATCTCTTTATTTTGCACACTATTTCTCACAACACTGTTTATTTTTATATGCGCCGGGGTTGATTTTTTCGGTAAAACAAATTATTGATGCAGGTTCCTTTCGGCAATACAGTTGGATCCATAATCTTATCAGCATCGCCTTCATTCACATCAAGTTTAAATGAGGAGTAATATTTTGGAAATTTCGATTCAATTTTTTCGCATGATATTACTGGAGCTACCGATACCACGTGGTCAAGAACTTCCTGTGCTGTGGTGTCAGTGGATAACTTGCAAATGTGAATCGATTTTACCTTAGGGGCTACTTTTAATTTACAAATTTCGTTTACTTGAGAGCCCACTATAATCCTTTTCTGTTGTTTTTTGGGCATAGATGTCTTTCGTTGTTGATTTTCTACATCGCTATTTAAGGAGATGATTTCTTTACATTTAATTTGACTCTCTGTTAAATGGATACTGGCTGCTACAGTTTCTTTTGTGATTTTTGGTTTTACCTTTTTAACGGTTTCTTTTGTGGTGTCAAGGTTGTGTGTTTCAATATTTTCTGTTTGCGATTTTTGTTTGTACTTTACATTTACATTTTCTGTTATCACAGTTGGCGGTTTTATTTGCTTATTATATTGCTTTTGCTTCACGTCAGTTTCACCTGTTATTTGTTTCTCTAACACTCCTATTTTAAAGTACAGAAGTCCATTTTTATCTTCCATCTCACTGATTAATTTTTGTAATAAACTATTTTCCTTACTTAATCTCTTCTTCTCTTGCAAAAGCTCCTTAATTACTTCATCTTTTGATTTCACATCGGCTCGTTCCACAATAATTGTGTTTCTAGAATCCATTGAATCGTCTAATCCACCATTTCTTACTAGTACATCGCTTTGTTCTGTCTCGTCACAACACTTTATGTGCTTTTCGTCAAGTTTAACAATATCTGTAAAATATTTTAGACAGCCCGGGTGCATTAACGTTCCACAGATTATACACTGTAACCCTGATACTGGCACAGTATTACACTTTTTGCACTTTTTCACTGGGAGCTCAACAACACTAACTGCATTAGCCGCCATCTTACTTTCTTTACCCTGTATATATATATTCCATAAAGACAACCTCCCATTTCTGGAACCTTTCACAAACGGACTCGGACACTGGCTATTTGTCCTAGCACGTACAATTTCATTTATACTTATCTCTCTATATCGGACACCCCTTAAATGACGTTTAGGTAAAAATTCATTTAGTTTATTCATTCAACAGGTATATACAGCATTAGTATAAAAGGAAGGACCAATATAAAATTTTTTTAACTGAAATTTCCAGATGACAAGTTTTTCCAAGTCCTCAAATGAAAACTGGAAATTCTTTCATTTGTGAATTCTTAGTCGTCTGGGAACTTCCAGTCGCCATCTGGAAATTTCCAGTTATCAATTAGAAATTTCCACTTGTCAACTGTAAATTTTCAGTTAAAAAAATTTACCACAAAACATTCAGTTCTTTACAGTACAAAGCAAAACGGGATTTGAATTTGTATTAAAGTTCATTATCTTATTAGGTATATTTTGTAGGCAGTTATAAATATTTCAATATTTTATAGTCGGTTAAATTTTTAACGATGTGAAGATTTGATTTTGAAAATGAATGATAGTTTTGGCATCTTTATAGCCCCTTTCTAAGCAAAGTACAGAACACTTGCTTTTACTTCTTAAAAATTATTTTCTTAAAATGCTCATTTTACAATCTATGTATTCTTTTTTGAAGAAATTTGTTTGGAGATTTTACTAGTTCTAAACTTCAGAAGCTTGTTATCTACAAACTTCAGTTTAGTTTCGTTTCACATTTGTTAAATAAAGCATCGTCAACCATCATTATGCCAGAGCGAAAGTGTTTAACGTTGGAAGTGAAAATTCCAAAAACTAAGTATACGTGAACTTTTCCAAAAGTTTAGTGTTCCTAAAAGCACAATACGTGGATTTTAAAGCAAAAAGAAGACATTTCGTAAAGATTTTTTCAAAAATGACACTGAAAGGAAAGTAAATTTCCAAAAACACCTGGACTCACCATATAAATGAAATTGTTTATGATTGGTTTTGTAAGGTAAGCTTTTTTCATATAATAGGTTTTATTAAACCGAAGAATGTATCCAATGTTCTTGTTTAGGTTATCAAAGAAAAAGCTATAGAAGCTGCAAAGCAATTAAATATAGAATTCAAGGCTTGTAATGGTTGGCTTGAGAAATTCTGTAAACGACACAACATAACTTTTAAAACAATACTGGCGAAACAGCAAAAGTAGATGAAAGTGATGTAAGTAAGTGGAAAGAAAAATTCCAAAATTAATTGAGGGCAATTCCCCAAGAAACATTCTTAACCTAGACAAAACTGGACTTTTTTCCGTGCGTTAACCAATAAACATTTGCTTTGAAAGGACAAACGTGTAGTGGCGGCAAAGCTTTAAAAGTCAGAATTACTGTTTTATTATCGGAAAACACAAAAATCCCAGTTGCTTTATTAAAGAAGCTTATTTGCGCTACAGATACCAGCGAATCTCTGGCAGAGTTAGAAAAATCTTTAACTTTGGTTAATGACCTAGTTTGGGTGTCAGCAGCCTGGAAAGCTGTAAAAAAAATAACCAAATGTTTTCTAAAAGCTAGATTTGGTGAAAATACAGAAACTTCCGAATCTAACGAGGATGATGAAATTCCCTTATCAGAGTTGTATAATGAAATTAATAAACACTTACTTGCAAATTGACAACGAGTTATTCACTGAAAATTCTGACATTAGTTTAAATGAATGCATTCGAAATTTGGGGAAGAAAACAACACCGATAACGATAGTGATAGTGAAGATAAAATTACCCCTGTTGAAAACTTGAATACTAATGAAGCTTATAATGAATTTACAAAAATTAGAGCAATATTACTGCAGTTTGCTTATGTTTGTATACAATCACAAATTATAAAAAAAGCAATTAATTAAAAACAAACTCAAGTTGTTGATTATTTTAAACCAAGCTCTGGAATATCTTAAATATAGAAATAAATATTACATATAGTATGAAGAATGTGTATTCTATAGTACATGTAAATAAAGTATTCTTTTTTGTAAAACGAAAGTTAAAATGATATTTTATTTCTCCTTTCTTATTCGGACACCTCTCAATACAGAACATTTTTGGGGTCGCGTAGGTGTCCGATATAGAGAGGTTTTACTGTAATAAGATTTGGTTTGTTTTTGAAAAAGAAATAATGTACCCTACTGAGAGATGTATTTGTTTTGTGGTTCATGTATCGGATACATCTGTTATTATTATGTTATGGTTTGTATACTTAGATTTTACATTACTATTAACTTTTTTATCTTTCTCAATTTCTTTTTCTTAAGACTATAATCTTACAGCTTTAAAAATTTAAACAATCTGCGAAATCACCCCTTGTTGAGGAACTAAAATACCAATTTCTTTCTCTTAAATTTGTTGATCTTCATTACAAAATTGTTGTAGGTCAATTGCAACAATGTATTAGGTCATTGTTATGAATATCTCTCGAAAAAGATTGAATTACATTTAAAGATAACAGACGTTTTTAAAGTTTGTTGTTGTTTTGATTAAATGAATCATCGAACTTTTTCAGATACCTAACTTTAAAGACAACGGCTCCCAAAAAGTTGGTTTCTACTCTTCGGAACAAAAAAGTATTTTTAAAATTATGAACGCTGCAAGAACATATGCCTAGCGCCTACAATGCGTCAGTTTTATTTTGCGAAACCATTTAAAAACACCCTGTATATACTTATAATAGCTGAATATTGGTTGTTAAATATTATTCTATGTTCTTAGATTGGGTACTGTTATGCAAAAAAGAATTATTGCTAAAAGAATGTTAATTTCTGACAAGTTTACGAAAACAACTGCTGAACTTATTTGATGTAAAGAATACTTGTAAATTTTAGTTATTGCTAGAGTATCTTACCCAAACATTTTGTTTTATAAGTATAAGTAACATTTTGTAAAACAAATCGTCGTTTGGTTTACCTATGTTTTGTCAAAATGAAGTAATAAAAAAAAATTGAAAACCTATACCTTAGTATTGTTTTTAAGCAAAACTATCCGTTCGTCATCAGAGCATTGCAGTTTCTTTTAAGTCCCTTTAAAAATATATTATACATGCCTGTCGATTTATATTTGAGACACATCAATTTTCCATGCATAACTAAATATAGTTGCAAATATTGGTTTTCATAGTTATTTTAGCAAAGAACTTTAAATGGATTATCTTTCAGAATTGAAAACTCCATTTACAAATAACGGTTTTAGTAATTTTAAAACTGAAGCGGGCACTAAATGCAGCTTTCAATTCTAATTAAATAATGTGTTATTCAAAGTCTTTTGATAAAATAATTAAGCAAGTCATTATTTGCAACAATTTGGTTTTGCATGGAAAACTGATATGTTTCAAATATAAATAAACATCTTGTATATTGCTCTGTACGAAATCACTTAGTCACTCTGAGATTCATAGTGAGAAGCAAATGAACTAAACTGATTTTTTGTACCATTAAGCAAGCTGGAGTCACAAAATTAATTAAGCCTTGCGTTGTAGTCTAATATCCTTTAAATTACTTTATAATAGATAATGTAGTTGTTATTAATAAATAAATAAAACAAGATTGTATAGTTTATACTGTTTATTAAATTTTTGTAGGAAAAGTTTGCCAAAATAACTATTGCTGATGTGAGTAATAAATAACATTCAAATAAATATTATTTAAATGTTACAACGTGTCATCTTCTTAATATTCTTGGTTGTATTGGTAACCATGTTGTTTGGTTTCATATTCTTGGTCGTATTTGGTTTCATAACCTTGTTGATATTTGTAACCTTGGTAGTACTGGGATCCATAAGCATGTTCGTAGGTGGTGTCATCGTAGGTAAAGGTTTTGTCAACTTGTTTGTGGTAGATGACAACATCTTGGAAGTGGGCATTGGGTACGTAGAAGGTGTATTCATCAATAGGTTTGTCGAATGGATAACCAAGAGGATAAGCATCCAAATATTGGACACCAAGACCAACAACTGGGTATTTGTAGTATTCATTTTGGTAACCTTGAGTGCGTTTCTGGTATACTTGGCGTTGTTGCTGTTGGCCGTACATGGTGAAGGGTTTGTATTGGCTGACAATTACGTAGAATTGGTAGGTTTGGCCACCGTGTTTACCCTTGGGGAGCAAGAATCTGTAACAAGTTTAAACGTGATTAGTTTATTTGGATTTCACCTATAGAAAATAGGAACAGGACAAGCAATGAATTAGAATGAAAGTAAGTACCTGTTGGGGAAAGCGTAGTAGAATTCGCTTCCGTGAGCCATGAATTCTTCACCTTGGGTCATGCCAGTCATGGTCAATTGGTACAATTGCTTGTAAGTAGTGCGGTCGCTGGCGTAGTAGATTTGACGAGAGTTACGTTCGATGACGTTTTGTCCGGCCTTCAATTCATATTTGAATTTGTCGAATTCGACGAAGTTCATGCGGTTTTCGTCGATTTGGATGAAACGTCCGTATTCGTCGTATTTGGGACCAATGAACACACGTACTACAGCTTGAGTGGGTTTCTCACTGACAACGTTGATCTTGTAGGTGAAAGGTTTGTGGTTAAGACGATATTGGCGGGCACGGACTTCGAAGTTGTTGTGTTCGAATTCGTTGTGGTTCATATATACGGCGTTAGTGATGTCAACGTCGTATTGTTCGAAGTAGGTGACGAGACGATCGACTTGAATGTTTTCGACCTTTACGCCTGGGAATGCAAGTTCATCGTAGGTGTAGTGAGGAAGTTGGTACTTGTATTTTTGGAAGTAGAGGATGATTCTCTTGTACAATTGCCAGAAGGCGGGATCGCGGAGGGAAGTTTCGAAGTGTTCCAAAGCAGAAGGAGCAACTTTGTATTGGTGCAAAGGTTGGAAAGAGTATCCAAGAAGGTGGCGGGCGAACACTTGGAGGTATCCGTAGAAGCGGGTGTTGACGGAGTGTGGGTTGGATTCGATGATGTTACCAAGAGTGTTGAAACCTTGGGGTTCGAACAACTTGATTTTTTCTCCTTCTTCCTGCAATAACAGAAAACCCTCTTTAATATACATAACTAATATGTTGAATAGCAGATAGGAATAGAGTCGGTACTTACAGTGAAGACGAATCCAGCATCGATGGCATCGCGAATTCTGCGTTCGTATTCAACGACCTTGGTGTAGCTGTATGGGTATTGACCTTTCATGGAGAAGCTTTGTCCGTAGTTGTAATAATTCATGAAGAATTGAGCCCAGTTGTGTCTTTGAGGGAAATGCAAACCATTGGGATAGCACATGGATGGGTAATATCCAGTTTCGAAAGCATCTTCGTAATCGTAGGTGCCGATTTCACCGAAATCGTTGGAGAGACGCTCAAGGTAGTAACGAGCTAAGAATTGTTGGTAGAAGTAGTAGAATTCTTCACCACGTTGGTAGGTGTTGAGTCCGTATTCTTCGCTGTTCATCCAGAATGGACGGTACAAATTGTAATAGTAGTAGTAAGCGTTTACACCAACATCTTCGGTGAAGTAGCCCATGGATTGTTCGGGATGCAAGTTCAAGTAGTATCCAGAATAGTTAGCGTAGATGGTGTACTCTGTAAAGGAGGCCGATGGTAAGAAAAGAAGGACGTTTTAAAAACGCATATCGAATCTTACACGATATGCATTTAAGAAAAATACATACGATGTTGTTGAACTCCAGTACCGGTCCACATCTGTTTGTAATGTTGGGCTTTTTGGATAACTTCGGTGTTGAAGAAGTAGTAAGGATAGATTTCGTAGATGGGTGGCAAAACCATTTGGTAAGTGTCAGGACGGTGGATGAGGGCAACGGAGAAGGAATACAAGAACATTCCTTGGTTCACGTAGTAACGCGCCCAGACGGCAGTTTTGTAGAAGGTTTCAAAATCTTTAGCGTAGTAGAAGAGTTTGAAAAGAGCAACTGCTTGTTTCAAGTGGTATTCGTAGAAGACGGAGAAGACTTCGTCTTTAGGTAACATTCCTTGACGGTAATAGTGCAAGAATTCCTTGACAGCTTGAGGGTTCTAGAAAGAAAATTTATTGAAAGAATTGGAAAAGTTACAAACGAAGCTAAGTGAAATTTTATGATTTATTTAAAAATGCTTACGGTGTAACCGGCCAAGTTGTTATGGATGTCGTATTCCTGAGCAAGGGTGACATGTTCCTTGAAGTAAGTGGGTTGGTGAACGTGCTTGAAGAGGGTCAATACATTCTTGTATTGCCTAAGGTAGTCCTTACCACCTATAAATAACAATATTATTAATGAATAATATAGTAGGTGATTGTTATTAAATCATACGGTAAGTACATTGTTTATTTAAACAATTTGTTTAAAATTTTTGAAGAAAATAAAGAGAATCTATTCACTTAAAACTTAATTTTAAAAGGCGGATTATTTGAAAGAAAATAAAATAAAATAGAAAAATAGTCAACTTACCAACTTTGTATTGGTGGTATTCACCCTGATGTTCTTCATAGACAGGGGTTGCCAAAGCAAGGGCGCAAAGGCCAGCGAACACAGCTACCAAAGTGAACTTCATATTGCGAGTCAGTCGATGACACAAATGAAAGTGTGCCGTTTCAGAGATTTTTTCAGCTATTTATACTAAAATTTGTCCCTCCCTTCTTTACTAATCTCGACTTTAACATTGTCGTAAACTCTTTTGTTATCGGTGTTGCAATAAATTTCTTTTTCGTTGTTTTTGTGTTATCACTCTATACCGTTTTGTACAAAATATTTTCAGTTTGGATTATGGTTTTTAACGTTGGCGGAATTATGCATCTTAGCAACAAGAGATACTGCTGTGATAGTAGTATCTAAGCTAATACGTAGAGATACATTTTTTGGTCTTAATCTTGTATTATAATATTTTTATAATGTATTTTGGCAGCCTTCGGTAAATTTCTAACATTTGCATTTAAATATGTGTAGTTGATGTTTAAGAAAAACAAAATTTTGTGTAGATTGTTTGATCATGCAATGAGTTGAGGGTAGTTAGAATTTTTACTGTGAGGAAAGTGTATTTTAAGAACATTGCAAATTTAATTGAAAGTTAAAATAAATGATAATAATAGTAATTCAAGACACGTAGAATCCTGTTCAGACTACCTAACGTAATTTCTTGCTTGTTATTACAAACGGAATAAAAAGAATTCAGAGATATAAGGTGTTGAAGTTTTCTAACTGCAAAGAAAATTATTTTCTCGGATATTTAGAAAACAGATGTTTACTTTAATTAATGTTTATCGACATTCTTTTTGTCTAAACAGTGGTATTTAGTGCTGAATGGACCTTAATAATAATTAATCTAATCAATAGAGTTAGAGATTTTGGAAACTAGTCTATCTAACAGTTTTGCTTATCCATAATTATTGTAGTAGTTTATCATTACAATATGTACGAGTACATACAGATACAACATAGTGTAATTATCTTCATGCCTAATAAATAAATTAATACCCTTATCAAGGATCATAAGCAGCATAGTGGTGAGAAGATTTCTTTATTTATTTCTTACTGTAACTTGCAGGCAGATACTCCAACTGCATATTCTAAGCTAACAAGAAATATACGTAAAGATTATATTTGAAAACTATAACTCAAGATTTAATGGTTATGAAAATGTAAAATTCGTAGAGAAATTCGTTTAAAAACTTGAAACATTTATTATAGTGAAACAGATGAGGGCAACTTGAGACTGTTTATTTACTGTTTAATAATCTTTTTCTGGCATATTACATAGTAAATACCTTAAAGTAATATTAATGTAAATAAGCAATTCATAGGTATCCATAATTAAGAGATTCATAAATTATATACCTAATAAGTCTTTCTATAATTCAATACCATAAAGAATATCCAGTATTTACCGGAAAATCAGAAAAGATCATTTGAATTACTGTTTTTCTATTCCTAATAATCGCGTATTGTTGCATAATTCCCTGATATGTTAATATTTATTCTATCTCAGTTCGTAAGGTTACGAATTTAGACTTTTAATTTTTTTTTGTCAAAGTTAAATAAACCGAAGTGTCAACATATTAATTCATCGTTGTATTTCAGACACCAACTAAAATTTATGAACGATTTGTCACAAATTGTTTCTCATGTTTTACAGATTAGTGCAACTAGGTAGGTACTATTAATCTTTTTAAGTTGAATACTCTGAGTGTGATGATATTAGCAAATCCATAAAGATCTTTGTCTTTATACCATGAAATATCATTTCATTTTTATCTCCGTCTTCACTTATCTTTTATCCAAATTACAAATTAATACAATGATCTCTAAAAAAAACCGTTCTTGGTTTGTATGCTTAAGGTTCAAGGAGAAAGCTCGATGGTCGCCTAATTTAAAAAAAGGATTAATTAATGTACGAAGATAATAAGTTATCAACTACTTTCAGGGTCTTGTGCTTCTTCGCCGAAGTCTTTTACAGTTGTAAGCGAAACATTAGGCTTTTCTTGTATTAGAATGGCATGACACTACCATCTAAATCCGGAAGGTACTGTCTTGTCGCTGAGTGTCCTGATAAATTCTGCCGTTTGATTCAGAAATTGTATTTAATTTGTTTTTTATTATTAGGTAGATGTAAAAATTGATTTTGTGCTAATATTAAGTATTAAGGTTTGTAAAACTGTTTGATTTCAATATACCTAACAGATTACTTTTAATCAACTAAAAATATTTAAAAGATTTAGAAGAAGATTTACCAAGATGCGCCACTGTGTCTTTGAATGAAACTATTTTAACAACAAAGAATTTAAAACTGTAAAATACTTAATGACATTTTTATCAATTGAATTATTGTAAATAAAGCTAATAAATTATAATTAATCTTCAATGTTTACTTATTTTTTGTATGTACCATAACCTCATAAAATCTTCTTTTATCAGTAAATTTATATTAACAACTATTAGGAACTAAAACTAGAAGTTATATCAAATGGATTTACCAAAACGTATAAGATTTAGTAAGGAATAAACACACATTTATACTGAATTTACTTTTATTTTGTGTCAGTGTAATATAGTGTAATCTTCAGTTCAGAAATCTTCATAACGGTAGGTATGCTCTAAGATAATTTGTTTATGGTATGTTTACGCATTAAAAGTCAACGACAAAAAAAGTATTAATTTTATATTGAATACCATGTCCATCATACAACAACCGCTTGCTCTTATTAATAAATTTCACAGGACGGCAATAAAATGGAATCTCCTTTTATTTCTATTCATTGTAAGTTGCTGTGACGTCTGATGCAGTGATAACATTACGACTTCAGTTTATCACCCGTGGAATTTTATTTATAATGTTTTCTCATACTACAATACCAGAGCTTCTGAAAAACCCTTAAAGCGCTTGAAAGCCAAAGTCTTTTTTTTTGTTACAGTTGTGAAAGTTTCCAGACGACAAATACGTTTCATTCCATTTCATATTTTAGGACCGATTGACACGGTGGTAGATTTGACGTCAAAATTGACTACAAGTTTGTCATTGAAATTTGACATCGTTGCATACAGCGAATCTGACGTCAAAACTGCATTTAAAAATCTGACACGTTATAGATTTAAGACATTAATGGATAGAAAGTGAAAAAAAAAGACTCAATCTCAAAACACCAGAAACTGATGACTATTTTCATTTTCATTTCACATTGTGTACAGCAATTCTGGTACTAGTGCGCATGCGTATCTGGTAAATTTTGTGTCAAATCTGTCATCAGTGGCAAACTACCATTTTGTTTTAATGTTAAATTCTTGGTCAAATTTGTTGTCAAATATTACCGGAAATTTACCGGACAATTTTGACGTCAGATTTACCACCGCGTCAAACGGCTCTTATAAGTTAATGAAATTCTTGACAAATTCAGTTAAAGTACAGCTGCAGAGAACAAAAGAATGTTAGTGTCGCAATAATGGTTAACGCCATGCAGGCACAAAGGGCACATTTTCAAGCTTCTTCATTTTTTTACTAGACGTCTCAATTGCTGTTCAACGATATTTGGTTCCACCACAGATCTATTTGGTATTTCCAACTTTTGAATCTCAAGATATTTAGTCTTTTAAAGTCGAGTATGTATGCTTCCGTGTGAGTAGTATATGCCACTTTCCGGTGTCTAACGCCATATTGTTAGTAGCTTAAATAACAGTCATTGATAAGTATTCAAAACGATAAAAGTAGTGAAACCTAGAGTTGTCTATAGAAACAGATTTTTCAGTTAGTCGGACGAATATTGAGCAAACCGTGATAGACTTCTTTGTGTTATAGTACAAGAGCCAGTGTCAGAAATAGAAGGCCTAAATCTCAACTTTCTGGCGTTGTTACATATAGACGCAGAAAGGTATGTAGGTACTCTGGTGAAAATTTTAACGAGTTAGGTGTGGGCATGCGCTCGTAGTGGAAATTATGAAAAAGTAGTTTTTCCACGAATTCTAAGTATCTGGCGTTTATAAATTTTCGTAAAGTGGCGAAATACAAGTACTTTGGTGAAAACGCCAAAACACGAAAAAAATGTCACTTATTGTACCCAATCCTAACCACTTGAAATTTGCGTCATTTCATCAGTCTTTTTATCCTAATTCTTAAAATCAAAATGTCAGAAAGATCAATGTGGTCTTTGTTTCTTTAACATTTTATGCGAAAAAGTTTACTTTTTCACAGTGTCTTCCATATTTTTAAAAAATCGTAAAAATATGCTTAAAATGCATATTAAGACTTGAAAATTTGTTTGCGTATTATTACAGGTTTGTATAATACGAATTTCAGAACGCCAGAAGGGTACGCCCCTCCCTATGGCCAAGGGTGCCCATTCATTTGCCAAATTTCATCCATTGCCCTAAATCCGTATTACCCTATCCATCTCTTTTTATATATGAATCTATCAACTGTTCAAATGTTCAAAGAGCAAATTATCTCATATATTGCTCATTCTAGAACAGGATGACGTCTTGTGCGGTATCTACTGAGATGTCTCAGTAATCAGCTAAAATGAGTTGTATAAATATTATTTTGAATTTTGCAATTGCGACGAACATGTTCAAGGAATTCTGACTTATCCCTTATATCGATAAAGATGTAGGCCTTTTAGTTTAGGAATTAAGCTATGATGATTAGAGAAGGTAGTCATTTAAGCCTTTTCTGGGTATTGGGTACTGTCAGTGCAAATAACAACCATCAAGGTGTTATTAAAGACTCTTGTAGCACGTGTAATGGATGTAAGCTTTGAGAATTTGGGAATTTGAAAATCATTTTATTGATCCAGTTTCCATAAATATAGTTCATAAATAAAGTTATAATTCGTGTAGTTACGAGAGCAGTACTGAACAGTCCCTTAAGAGGTGAATACAGAAGAAAAACAAAAGGAAGTTTAGACAAACTTAGGCGACTAATATATCTATTTGTTTTGTTTATACCCTGCTTTCTAAAGGGTGATTCAATTTTGGCTTCTACATGAGTGCATTAAAGAAAACACGGAAACATTAAAAAATTTGTATTTTTGTGTTTAGTATTTTAGGTTGATTTACTAGAATCACACACGAAATATAACATCATCCAAATGTTCGCTTCGGTTCCTAAGATATAACGTAATCGGTTTGTCATAATTATAGATAACATCGCGTCATAACGCAGGCTCAATGTCGGTTATTTCGCGTCGGATTTCTTGTTTCAGCTCTGCAATGGTGTTTGATTGGTTCCTGTAGACTCTACTTTTCAAATAACCCAAAAGATAGAAGCCCAAAGGAGTGATATCGCATGATCTTGGCGGCCAACCTATGTCACCATTTTTTGAGATAATGCAGTCTGGAAATTATCTGCGTAATAACGCTATTGTTGCTGTTCATGTATGACTGGTAGCACTGTCTTGTTGAAACGAAGATCTTCGACATGCATACTTTCCAACTGGTCCCATGAAAAATTTGTTATCATGCTCCGATAGCGAACTGAATTGACCGTAACAGCATTTTCTTCATTGTCTTCAAAAAAATACGGGCTAAAGTATAAGGCACACCATACAGTCACTTTTTGATGATGCACTTTCTTTTGGAAAGTCTCTCTTGGATTTTCCAATCCTCAAATACGACAATTCTGCTTATTTATGTAGCCGCCGAGATGAAAATGCGTCTCATCACCAAAGAGGATCTTTTGCGAAAATCGGTCTCCTTGTTCACGCATCCATTCGGCAAACACACGACGCTGTAGATGATCTCTAGACTTCAGTTCTTGTGTTATTTGAAGTTTGTAAGAAAGTAAATGTAAATTTTTGGTCAAAATTCGCTGCAGTAGTGGAGCACGTAAGGCCCACTTGCTGCGATCGATGACAAATCGATGTTCGTTGTTTTTTGGTCACACTTTCACGAACGTTGGCAATATTCTGCTCAGAGTGACCTCTACGAGTATGTTGAGGTGCTTTCGCGTTAGTGACGAACCCAGTTCGCTCGAATTGTTTGGCCAAATTTTAAATTGTGTACTGAGAAGGTCGATTTTGAACACCGAAATATTCATGTAAAGCACAGAATGTATTTTTTCTCGATTTTCCATTTCATAATAGGTTTGGATAATTTTAACGGGTTGGTCTGTCGTGCATTCTGCCATGACTAATATTGTTTAGGTTTCTAGGTTACAAATCTCCGTTTGACATTCGCAGATAGTTTGATGTTTTGAAAATATTTAGCTGTATCATGTGGAAGAATAATTGAATCACCCTTTATTTAATTGAGCATATTAAGAAACAGGAAACCAATTGGCAGATTTAGACAGCAATAGCAGGGCGGACTGAAATAACTTTTTTTTTACTCACGATAAACTTTTTCGTCTGTTGGTCTACGCATTTGTGTTTATCCCTTCAGGAGTACCCTGGACAACAGAGAATTGAAATTATCGTAGAAAGCGTCATTAGGTAGCTTAAGTACTTCCTTACTACAGTTTCCAAAAGCCTAATAGGAATTTAGGGAAGCAAATAGATTATATGGAATTTTGTAATATTCCTTAAAGTTAGTTTTTACAAGAGATAACGATATTTCATTTGCAGGAAATGATGGAAAACTTAGTAAGTCTGTTTATGATTTGCTCGATGATGTTAGTGGAAGCTCAACAGCCAAGGGTGGTAAGTTCAAGTAAAAACTTTAAAAAATTTTAATTGGACTATTGAATCTTGATGGAATTTACCGAAATATGTTTTACATGTAAATTTCAACTATCAATTTCCAAATACAGCTATAATTTTAAAATGAAGCTTTCCCTTGCCGAGAATGTACGTTGCAATATTTAGAATGACACTAATCTATACAAGCAAAGGAAGTTTTTATGGTGTCAAAATACGCGTGCAATAACAAGTTTAAAATTTTCATTATTGACTCTTCAAGACTTTAATACCATACAAGCACAGAAAATATTCTTACTAAGATTGCAATTATTATAGTTCTTTCTCCGTAGTGCAATCCACTATCTGAAAACTGCCCAATTCAACCACGCATCTACCAGTGGCACGTAAATTCTTTTATTTATAATCGTTTTGCTCGCACATCTATTGTCAGTAAGGTAATAAATGAAGCAAGAACTAATAAAAATGCGACGTTTTTGGTAAGTTTACCGAAAACAGCGTTTATTTCCGAATTTGTTATGCAAGTTAATGGAAGAAATTATACTTCATACATTAAGCAAAAAGAAGAAGTGGGCGGTGAATTACAAGAGGTATTTACTACTTATATATTTATTTTAACTGAATTCTTACAGTTTGAATATTTAAAATAACTATTTATGTAATTCAATTGATATTTATTCTTATGAAACGTTCTTCGTTCGATTCAAAACAAAACTGCTGTGAAGACTTTTGTAAGTTTCCATGAACTCAGAAGTAACTATTTTAGTTAGTGTACATATTAATCAATAAACTTAGTAGGCAATCAGTTTGGGATATTGCTTTATAAGTTGACTGTACAATTTATTTATCATACATAGTTTAGTTTAACTCTTGTAAACGATAAAAATTCCTTAGGGAATGGCAATAGGTTTGGAAGGAACCGAAATAACAATAAGGGATCGTAATTGCAACATGTTTGTTGTAAGAAGCAACGTTGAACCTCGAAGCAGAGTTGCATTCTACCTAACCTACGATAAAATGCTGATAAGAAAAAATAGCCAATATCAGCAAGTGATTAATGTACATCCAGGACAATTAATTCAAGATTTTAAAATTGAGGTTAATGTGGTTTTGCTATGTTTATCAAGATTCCTTTTAACAGAAGCTTATTGTATTTGTAGGTACACATAGAAGAGAAAAAAAGAATCACACATTTACAAGTACCTATTCGTTTGTGCAATCGGTTTAGGTGCCAGAAGGTATCTCTCACACCAACAGAACTTTTTAAATCAGTTATCAATGATGCGGCTGTTGTCTCTTTTAGTCTGACAGCAGATAGACAAAAGTTACTAACAAGGTCGTTTGGAATAAATGAAAATAAAGGTTTTGTAGGACAATTTGGCATACAATACGAAATTGAAAGAAATTCTCAAGGTGGTGAAGTTTGCGTGAAAGATGGATATTTTGTTCACTTTTTTGCACCAACACAGCTAATGCCCTTGCCTAAACATGTTGTGTTTATATTGGATACTAGCTATAGTATGAGGAATCGAAAAATTCTACAGTTAAAAGATGCAATGCACCGGATACTAGAACAGTTACGTAGCTCGGATGTATTCAGTTTGGTTGAGTTTAACACTAATGTAAAAGTATGGGATTTAACAAACAGTAGTCGTAGCGTTTGGTATCCGTTTAAAACCAGTGAATCATTGACCGTAAGATCTGAAAATGAATACGGTTTTGAAGTAAGGGAACGGTTTGTGTACAAAAAGATTTTGCATTTATTGTCTTGATTACAGAACTATAACTTTCCGTCTTCTTATACCGCAAGCGAAAGCAACATTAATAAAGCCAAACGTATTATTTCTCAATTTAAAGCGACAGGTCAGACAGATATTTACAGCGCTGTAAAAGTTGGTTTGCATTTAACAGTGTTAGCGACAAAACGCAAACAAGATATCGTTAATCGACAACCAATTTTGGTATTTCTAACTGATGGAAGTCCAACAGTTGGTCTTCGATCAAGAAAGGAAATATTGGAAAAGGTACGCGTTTTATTTTGCTTGGAATTATTTTAAATGTACTTACATCTTATTGCTGGAACATGGAAGTTATATCTACAAATAACAAAACGTCAAGGTATACTCCAAGAAGAATCTGACAAATAATGTCAGTGTGAGTTACAATATCAAATGTTTCTCCCACATAACTATGTAGGTAGTTTGCTGTAATCGAGAGGTAAAGGTGATTATTTGAAAACTTCCGATGGAGGTGGTATTTCAGAAACTCGAATCTTGTTTGGATTGAGTTTGATCTATCATTGACAAAGTTTAGTTTCTAGTTATGCAGGTCTGTGCCAACTGAACAGTGAACATGGATCCGGTGGTAACGGAGGTGCAAAGTACTTACGACACACACAGAAATATTTCAACTGCAATAAACAATCTCTTGCTTTTATGTGACACGAAACATTATTGTAGAACATCTGCTGTAGGCTGTCTCTGAAGTAACGAATTAACAATGACTGTTATACGAGGTATGTGAGAAAAGTAATGAGACTGATTTCATACTAACCAAAGTTTTTATTTTTTTCAAACAATGATGTTATCCCCTTCAAAGTAGTTCCCTTGGGCAGCTATACACCGGCGTAGTCGTTGTTCCCACTCTTGGTAGCAGCGCTGGAAGTCTTCAACTGGTATGGCTTTTAACTGGTCGGTCACAGTCTTTTGAATGTTCTCCAGAGTTCCAAAATGACGGCCTTTTAGGACATGTTTCAATTTCGGGAAAAGGAAAAAGTCACAAGGACTCAAATCAGGTGAATAGGAGGGATGAGGAACAACAGTAATGCGTTTTGAGGTCAAGAATTCACTGATGGAAATTGCTGTGTGACACGGAGCATTGTCATGATGTCTGTCAAAATTTGATGCACGGTGAAAGTGTTTCAATTTAACTGTTCACTCATCATCCTTATTGTTAAACGACGGTCTGATCTCACAAGAGCCCTCACACGTTCAACGTTTTCGTCAGTTTTTGAAGTTGAAGGTCTCCCTGAGCGAGGTTCATCTTCAACGTGTTCTCGGCCGTCCAAAAATGATTTGTGCCAGCGGAAAACTTGTGCTCTTGATAAGCACTGTTCCCCATAGACCTGTTTCAACTTTTTAAAAGTCACACTCGCGGATTCACCAAGTTTAACACAAAACTTTATTGCACAACGTTGCTCTAAATTCCGATGCCCCATTTCTGTAACACACAACAAAAACACAACTTCACTGATGGCGCTGTCAAAAATAATGTGCTAGCTGTACGGAGTTGTAATTCGGACTGAGGAAGTGGAAGCGATAAACAAACCGGTTTAGCACAAGCCGGTAGACACAACGTTGCCAGATCTCCCGCAGTGTTGCCAGTCTCATTATTTTTCTCACACACCTCGTATATACTTTTATCTACAATTGGTTATAATTAGCAAAGTTGTTGTTTATAATGAACTGCATGAACACGAAAGTTGAATTAATTTATCATTTGTTTTTTCCCTAGGTTAACGTATTTAACCATGAGTTTAGCAATTCACCAATATATTCCATAGCTTTTGGTAGCAACGCTGACGCTGAATTTGTCCAAATATTAGCTTTAAATAACTCCGGGAGCTGGAAACATATTTATGATGACAGTGATGCTTCTTTAGAATTACAAAACTTTTATAAAGAAATATCGACACCTCTTTTATCAAACGTGGTTTTTGATTACACACAATCAATTGGGAATTTAACCCAAACGCGATTTCCCATTTTCTTTAATAGTTCTGAACTTGTTGTAAGTGGAAAATGCGGTAAGTCGTGCCATCCGAACAAAATCAGGAAAAAAAGATTGGATCTTTTGATTATAGATATGTCCAATACTCCGACGATATCTATCAATGGTTGGAATGCAAGAGGAAAAGTTTCTTTTACACCTGTTGTAATAGCATCGTGTAAATCTGACGTTAAACGTGTTTGGGGTTATTTAATGATTAATGAACTTTTGGAAGATAAAACTATAGATGGCATAAACGAAGCTAATATAATGAGAGCTACCAATCTAGCTCTTGAGCATTCGTTTGTTACTCCACTGACCTCGTTAGTACTTGAGACGCCTAAAGGAGAAGCTATTATTTACACTGAAACTAAAAAAGGTAAGAGTACAGCTTATAATAAATGTGTTGGTTTACTTAAACATTCTTGTTCAATTTAAGTCCGAAGACGTGATGTACCCCAACCTGCTCGAGGTAAGTACAAAATTAGGAAACTTGACTCTTGGTACAATAAAAATCCTACCATTTGATAAAATTACAGATCCATTACCACCTTCCACATCTCCATCACGTAAGTGTTATTGTACTGCTAATACAATATTCATGGCCGAATAAAATATCTAATTGCTTATAGCAACAGCAAACAGATTCTTAAATTTGCCATGGTTAAACAGCACCATACAGGAAAGTGGGATTTTAAACACACCATCAGGTAAATCGATTACGTTATGAAAACTGACTTTCCATTTTCTATTAACCTGTTTAGAGGGAAGCTTTAAATTGGGGCTAAATGAAACATTTTCGGAGGAAGATAATTGCCCCGAGCCTCCATTCGATGCGCCCGCATCTTGTAAATTACTTCATACGTGTCCTCAAGTTCATCCTTTCTTAAGCAATTTAAACAAACTTGTTGAATATGCTTGCGTAATAAAGAACGAGTGAGTATTCGATAGATCTAAGACTACTTGTTTTGTGCCCTATGGATTCGAGGAACTTATACTTCTCTTTTCTATTAAATTACTTTGTTGTCAATTTTAATCAAAAGTTTAAACTGTTATTATATAGATGTAAACATCTTGTGCAATGTTACCATGATTGTTTCTGGTTCTAATAGAAGAGAAATGGTAAAGGCAACCTGTTCAAATTAACTACGAAATGTATAATATTTGTTTTTCAAACCTTTTAGTGGGCATTTCTGATATCATGACCTATTTGACCTGTAAAGATCATCTTGCTTAATTGTATAAGATACAAAATAGAATATTCAAGGTAACTCAAAACTAAAGGCCGAACAACTGTTGAAGAAGCAACAAAATTAACCAAGCGACTTTATCAAAATTAACGTGGTTTTATAGGAGTGTTTGGTCTTGAGTTTGCAGTCTCAACGGTAATGTGCGTAGATGTAAGAAACAAGAGCCTTACACCCCGCATTTCTAATACGATCTGCGGATTGAGTTGTTTAAAACCGACCAGAAATTCCTGACAAAATCTTTGAGAATCTCTTTTGGCATGTTTTTGAAATTGTATAAAAGCCTACTTGGATTTCAGCTGTCCTCTGATACCCTTTGCATTAGGTAGTAGTAGTAGTTACATACTATTTCTAAAGCAAATTACTAGAAGAATTTAAAATTTAATACTTCTCATGAGTAAAATCTTTTTTTAGATACCTTGGAGTATGCTGTCCCAAGAACTAAAGGACAAACATATGAATATGATAACAACCATTGTGTAAAGATGTGTTTCTAAAACATAGTTTTAAATAACGTTATGTATACTAGAACAAAATTAATAAATAGAATAGATAGATGAGATATTTTTTATTAAATTCTTTTCTGGGGAATGCATTTTAAACGAAGAAGTAATTGTTTAGGAATAAAAGTATATGTTTTGGTCAATATTTAATTTACCTCGCGATACCCTAGGCAAATATTCTCAGATTGGCAGTTTTCAAATTTCTTCAGTGTCCTTACTCTTCATTAGAATATAATTTGTGACTTGCCAAAGTTGGAAAACAACGTCACCGTTAACATAATAAATCGTAGGAAGGGTACTACTAAGTTAGCTGCAGTGAACAGCTTGGTTTGGATTGAATGTAAAAATTATTATGCATCGACCCGTTTTGGTTTCCAGAACGAGTTAATTTAAGTCAAAGCTTGAACGTAATTAATCTCTGACTGCTGTAAACAATTCTCTATAAATATGGTGAGAGTTAATATACCTCCAAGCACCTACGCTGTAATAAATTTCTAGAAAGACACGAATGTTTATAATCAAACAAATAATAAAAGAAAGTAAAATCGTAAATAGAAACATTGCATAGATATCTACATTATACAAACAGGAAATAGTCAATTCAGATTTTTATGCCGCCACAGTTTAGAATTCTCCGTATCAAGAGTACTCTTCAACACATTCATCTTATTTGTGTATTTAAATCTAAAGCTTGGAATCTATCAAATTCTAGGAAGCTGTTGTTTCCGACCATCGGCGTTATCATATTTTGCCGGTGGTAAGCTGACTGGTGCTAGGAAAATTTCCTTAAAGATGATAAACAAAATGGGAAACCACGGATCAAACCAATTGCGCAATAATTAAATTACAATGTTGTAGTGAGAGCTGGCAACATGGTAATGTGACAGCACTTGCCCTCTCGCCGCTCGCAAGATGTCCGATAGAGTTGTATGCTGTAGGCTATATGAAAGATTGTTGTTGTAAGATAATAAATGCTATAAAATAAACTATTCTTATAATTAAGAAGCCTCCCCAAACTGGCAGCGGGAAAACGACATTAAAATAAACGAAATACCGGTAAATGTAAATTAACAAACGAAAAAGAAACGAGTACGAAAAAAAAAGAAGAAACATGGCGGAAGCATCAGAAGCAGTTGTGCTGAATAGCCTTAAAGCACCGGAAAAATTAGATTTCTAGGATCCGAATGCATGGTTTAAATGAAAACTAAGATTCGAAAGGTATTTGAAGCTAAGTCAACAAACGAAGAAGTCCGACGAAGATAAAATCGACTTAATGTTGTATTTGATGGGAGAAAAGGCGGATGACATTTTCTTGACCTTCAAACAAACCGAAGAGAACGAAGAAAATGTAAAATGGTCGTATGAAAAGTTAGTAGCTGCTTTCGATAAACATTTTAAACCGAGAGTAAATGTTGTATTTGAAAGATACAAATTTAATGCTCGAATTCAGCAACCTGGTGAAACCGCAGAAAGTTTCACTACATACATATGCATCTAAACCGACCGAACAAAACGGGAAAAAAAGAAATCACAAAATTTAGTGGAACAA
>VTPC01001534.1:0-54795 GCA_011009095.1 Ignelater luminosus
AGATATAGGATTTGGTTTGTTTGCAACTTATAATGAATATCTAATTGAGAGGGGGGGTGATAAGAATATTTAGTTGTGCAAGTTAGCTGAACTAATTATTATTGTATCTTGACATTTATAAAAAAAATTAATGTTTCTTATTAATTCCAAATGTGTTATAGTATTATTACTTCTGTTTATAATTAAAAAGTTTATATATCAATCTATTTCTCTTTGTCCAAAGATTTTTTAAAATTAGTTTGGAGAATTAATGTTTGTATTCACTTGTTTGTTTGCAATAAGATAAACTAGGAAAGGACAGAGTAATTCTCAGGTATGTTAATTAGTTAATATCACCTGTTTGTTATTGTCTTATAATCTTGATAGAAGATAATAAATTCAACTTCTGTTAATTTTTTGTGGCGATAATTTTAATACAATTCTTAAATTTTCAATTGAATTTTTTTTAAAACGTAAACTATTAAGTAAGTTTAACATGCACAATTTTGTTTTTCTAAGTTAATTTTTATTAAAAAAAATTTCATCTTCATCAAATGAAAATGCATGCAATGAGACATTATTGATTTTGATTTTCATTATTGCCACTGCAATATATAAATAATAAGTTGAAGTCATATTAGCAAAAGATTAAATTCTTATATCAACAGTTTAAGGAAAGTTGATACAAATGCAACCAAAATAGCTTACGATTGTTATTTTCAAAGCATTAGTATTATACAGAATAAAGATCTGAGGACCCAAATATTATTTTTAGTTACAGAAGTCGATATTAATTGGAAAATGTTGTAACTCCCCTATAAATCATTTGTGGATAGAATTATTCTCAAAACTTAAAACCCTCCCTTCATTCAATTATATATTTTTAAAGTATCTCAATTCATCTTTATTCGTAAGCACAATTTAATTCATGCCACTGATATACATAAATACACACGATACGCGGAAAAATTTGGATATCAGGCTACCTCAAGTTCATAATACATCAAAACGGAGAGCAGTTTTATATTCGGGCGTAAAAATTTACAATTTATTACCTTCAAATATATACTACGAGAAGCAATATTAACCAATTCAAGAAAAAACTTAAAATTTGATTGGCTTTGGATGAATTTTCCTTGATATGAATTGCATAATTTTTATAAAGTTCGCAAATCTTTCTTCTCAAATGTAATTTTCCTTCTTCGTAATTAAACATCATAATATCAAAGGTCAGTTTCTATTACCAAATGATGCATGTATAACTTTTTTTGTAGTGTGGGAAATAAATGCCTACTGAAACTATCTGTATATGCAAGTTAATAACTGGTAAGGATGGGAATTATTATTTATGTACAAACTCGATCGGTTTACAAATTTCACTGCAATGCCCGCGCCCGCGCCTAGACCAGGACAAATAAATCCGTTTGTATGTATATTAAATTACAACACACGTCTTCGTTATAGATAATGCACACGTCTTGCAAAATCTAACTTCAACCATACAGTTCTGTGTACTACAACATTTATTTGGGGTTGTATCGCACTATAATGTGATTCTAGTTATGTAAACATGGAAATTGTATGATTTCATACCATGGTATTCAAACCAGACAAGTATAAACAAAGAAGTGCCTTATTAAAAATACAAAATGGTTTGTTGCTATAATAAACACGTTTCGGCAATTGCCTTTTTAACCCAGAAATGAGAGTTATCACAACCAGAAATTTCTCTGTATGTATCTAAATTCTTGAAACTTGTGGTAACTATTATTACACTGGAGACTGTGACATGATAAACTTTGATAGATCTTCACCTTCAGAATTTTAATATCTTTGCAAATATCGTAGAAGTACTTTTGCCACTTCTTTTTCAAAAAGAAAACGCGCCGAAAACTTTACAGAATTTATATTCAGATTCTAAGAATTGATGTTGTATTTACATCAAGAACAAGAATGTATAATGTCGACGTTTTAAATTGGCAACTTCTGATATTATGAACAGTTTCAATTTTACTAGAAGTGACTATTCATGCTAAGCGGACAATCAAAAAAACCATTATTTTGGAATAGAACTAAATTAAATCTAAACATGTTTAACTAGAAAAGTCTTCACGTTTCTGAAAATGACATTTAGGCTCGAATCCTGAGCAAGAGAAAATTCTAATTGACGATAGAGAGATAGGAATTGATAGCTGGTTAAAGATTGACACTCTCAAAAAGTGCAAATGCAATTGTTTTCCATCTCAAAGAATTAAACGATGCTCAAAATTAAGTTGCAGGGACCAGAATAGAAGTTTATTATATGACTGATAAGCTGTGATGGTCAAGCAGCAGTTAAGGATGTTTTTCAGGATATATTCGTACATAAGTTGAGCTTTGGGAATCAATGTCAAACCAATTACTGAAGGAAACTGTTATTTAGTGATGAGAGAGAATGACTGTTCCTGATGATACTGAATATTGCTTTAATTATATACTTTTCCAGGAACTAGAGCTTCTACATTTAATTGTGCTTTAAAATATTAATTGCAGTAATTAAATACTTTGTACTATTCTGAACAGTTCAAGTTAAAAACCAGTTTTCAGTTTTTCAGCTTACTTTGCTAAGGATGTTTTATCATACTATCTACTTGTATCTAAAATATTTTTTTTTATTTTCATAGAGAAGTAAAAAGTAAAGATTTTCAATTTGTTGTGCATGAACAATGAAAAATACGAGCCGAGATTTTTTGGCAAATAAATTTGAGGTAACATACTTAACCGGATCAAAGAGCCTTACAATCTCGAAAAGCCCAACTGAGACTGACGGATAGAAAATCTCAACTAGCCAAACTTGACAAGTCTGAAAAGCCCGACAGGATCGAACGGTCCGACGGACCCTAACGATTTATCTTTGGAGTGTTTTATTTTGAAATAGTAAAATAATCAATAGGCCCAAAAGTCTTATATGTTTTAAAATGAGGCCCAGTAGGATCCTAAATCGGGTTAGGAGTTAACAAAAAGCCCTTACAGAGAACCTACTCAAACTAATATTTAACTTTCATCTAAAATTTCCGAATTCAGATCAAAAATAGAATATAGAAGTAGTAAAGATGTCGCTAGTAGTTTCCAGAAACTTCTATGTATTTGAAAGAATTGCGAGCTAGAAATAAACCGAAATTTGCAAAGAATTTGATGATACTATAATTGTTTGCCCAAAAATTAGAAATGATATTCTACTTTTTTAGTTTTTTTTTAAAAGATCTGTAAAAAGAATTTTACCATTAAGATTTGGGAGATTTTGGAAGCTGTTTTAGCTATTGAGAATAGTATCAAAGCAATATATTCGCGTGTACACACTATAGCTAATCTGAAAAGCAATTTTGGCCATTTATTGATAGGAGTTCTACATTTATACAAACTCTAATAATTCCGTGACTAGAATCTATAATGAAAAGATTTGAAGACTGTAGAAATCTTGACTATTTTAATTGCCATTTGGAGGAATAATGTATAATGGGCTATTTTAGAATTTATTTGTCCAAATGAGCTTTTAAAAACTATTAACTTTTAATAAATTGTGCCCTTGTGTGTTTTATTTCTATAAGCTAACTGCTACTTATAGAGTTTTTTCTTAAACCTGTCTGGCACAATTCGTAATAAATTCTTGGCTTTAGTGGAATTAAGAACAATCTTAATCTATCATTTGATTTTCAATTTTCTTAACATCCTCCACTGATCATAGCAATATGTATGATAACAGTTTTGATTTTTGCAATATTTGTTCATGATCAAAATAGTTTCGCAATTTGAAAAACGTTGAGAAAAAGGGTAGGAATTAACTCTTCTTAATTCTGAGTAATTCTGATACTCCTTCTTAGAACTTCTCTTTGATAAACTTCTCAGGTTCGCAGTCAGTTAAATGTATAGTATGAATGATTTGTAATTTTTTTTTGATAACTGTTTATTTACATAACTTCATCAGCTAAAACTAGTTGAATAAATTAGAACAAAAAATCGAATCTGCGCATTCCAAACTGTGTAATTCCAATATGAAACTAACAGAAATAGACCACTCAGAGAAACACATGTCTGATTTTGTTTGCGTAGGACCAAGCAAATTCACATAAGAGTGAAAACAACAGAAACTCGATTAATTTCACACAAAGCCAAAAAGAGAAGTATTTAAATCCGATTTTGTTTTAAAGCTACTTTTGGCAAAGATTTTTAAAATAAAAGAAATGGAGTTTTGAATGAAAAATTATCTTGTAGGACGATTTCTCATAAGAAAATAATAAAAGAGTTTCAACTACATTTTCAAAAATTGAAATTCAAATTATATAATTTTGGATTAACCTAAACTGTGTATTTAGATTGTTTAGATTCTACTGTAATATTTTCCACAAAAGAATTAGCATCAATAAAAACTACAAAAATTGAAAATGGTAAAAAAAATTCTTTACTTTTAGAACCAAAATCAGCAAGGCAAAGGAAAGTAGAGGAAGTTTAGTTCCTAAGATTTTATAACAAAAGGAATAAATGCTAAGCATGTGAAGCTGCAGAAATAGAGATGCTCCAACTGCAATGGATGCAGTCATGACTTAAACTGATTGTTATGAAGAAAGCTTAAAAATAAAATAATTATGAAGTAATTTCATGGGCCTTCTACTCTATTTTAATTTTTGTTTAAAAACAAAACTGAAAATTACATTATCTAATAAAAAATCATTTTTGGTTAATAGAAACTTTTCAGTTGTAAACTTCTAAAAGGGGAATCCACTAAAATAAAATTTCGAAAAATTAAATGAAATTGTTTAATACACTTTTTATTAGTTAAGAAATCTTTGAAGAAACTAAACTCAAGTTCTCTTTATTTCCACCTAATTCTTTGCAATTTGGAACCTTTTCAAGAACTTAATTGTATTTTGTTAACAGTTAACACACTAAAGTAAATTAAAACTTTTTTTCTATTAAGTGCTTTAATGCTATAACAATTAAACACTATTGCAACATGGAAAAAATCTTTTAATGAAGAAAAACCACCTAATTAATGATAATATTAATTTTTTAATTTTCTATATGTATCTAGCTATTATTATTATTAATTTACTACAAATTAATTTAGTAGAAACCAACCACTTAAGTTTTTTTGTATTTGCATTTATCACTTACAAACTACCTGTTGTCCTACACTTACTAGCTGTCATCTAATATAAATAGTTCTTTGGTTTAATCATTCTTTTAGGAATATTAAACAAAACTTCTTGGTGAATTTTAATTTTGTAATTCAGCTAATGAAACATAGTAACTAGATGTAATTCTTGTTATAGAATATGTTAGTGGTGGTTGAATAGAATTATAACAAGTTAAAATTGAATTCAATATTTTAGTTTTTATGAATAGTACTGATTGCAAGATAAATATTCTACTGTAGCTATTGATTAATTAGATTTCCAATATGAAAAATAAAAAAATTTTCATTGCAGAGTTTTTTTATTAACATTGTAAAATACTTGTAAAGCTAAAATAATAAAAAAATAAATTTCTTCACAAACAATATATAAATTGAAAAATTTTTTGTTAGAGGCAGCGCATTTTCTCTTTAGGTTTGTAAATAAATAAAGAAAAGTTCAAATAAACAACTAATTCAAATTTATAATTCAACAACTAAAACTTAAAGAACATATACATACATAAACTTTAATAAAAGCTGTTAACAGAACATAAAGGCGCGAACGCTTTTAAAAGCAATCAGGCAAATTTATGACAAAGTTTTTCCTTTGAGACAAAGTTTTGATATCCACTTTTCAAGTTTTGTCAATTTAATTAAGCGTATTAAGGTGATTAGATTCAATTTTCCACTTGAATATATCGTCAACTAGCAAACATCTTACAGGGAAACATTTTCAATTTAAACCCTTTTCTAACAGTTCAAAAGCGAGCATAAAGTTTGAATTTACCACGCTAATAGTTTCAAAGCTAAACATCTAATGATTTTATCAAAAAAGGCACGCTTTTTGACTCACCTAATAATAACGCACCAAGTTCGTGTTTGCGACCACTATCTTGTACGGTGGGTTGCGGTTTCACAGGCGCTAACACAAGAGGATCACAACAGGATGACTCTTTATCCCGAAGCTTTATCCTTACAAGGCGCCTACGAATCCTGGTGGGGAGCAACCAACGCGATTGGCTGCAAGTTTCTTGCGCATTTCAACAAAATCCTAATTACAATATCGAATTTCGAAAATTTTTTCTGTAAATCTTTTTATAAAGTTAATTACAGCTATCCTTTTTGCAAATTTCGGTTATTAAAAGTATCATAACAGAAAAAAATATAATGAAAGGGTACCTTTACCTCTTCTTCCCGTTTTCCATACTGTCCGCATACATAAATACCTCAGATTCTTCGATTAAATCAGAAATTCCTGCAATAAATTTCTTCCTACAAACTTTGTGAGGGCGGAATTGTTTTTTGCATTGTTAAGTGATTTAATTGGTAAATTATGTTGCACTTGATTCTAGAAATCTTAAAATTATATTTTTGCTTATTAATCATCATCTGTTTCAGTGAAGTTTTAGATTTATTAATATTAATGTGGCATTTATAGTATCTATCACAAAGAAGCCATCAGCGCTTTTAAATATTAAGTATATCTACTCCATCCCAATCAAATTCGAAACACTTTAGGTATTTAAATATTAATATTTCTATTACTTTTACTGAGAAGAAGCACTTTAAAATGATTTACAACCATAAACCTTCAATATTCCAAACAAAAGATCTGCAATAAACATTACGTACTTGTCTTTTAAAAGCTTCTGTCGTGTTACGGATAGATCTTACTACTTGGGGTTGTAAAACTCATGTATCATCTCGTAATTGCTTGAAGCTGAATAGCAGGTAATCTCGACTTTGATTGAAACTTAGTTAAATTTTTTAAGTTTTGGTTAGGACCGCTGCGTGTAGGCGTGAAGGTTGTTCACCGCAAAGACGGTTAATCAAAGGGGCAATATTTTGATTGAAATAAGAAACAAAAAAGGTTTTTAAAGTTCGCACAAAGACGGCTCATATACACCTGGTGACCCTGTTTATTTGATTGCCACCAAACAAAGTCAATGAAAAATGCCTCTGTTTTGTTTGCGTTCTTCACGCTATAAGGCCGAGGAGAAATTTCTACTGTATACGTAAAACGCAATGTCCAATCAAAAGAAAAAATTACGTAGAGCATAAAACCTTAAATGTAGAGATAGGGGAAGAAACAGAACGAAGAACAATTTAGTGCTTTTGCGAAATATTTTATTCAAAATGTCTTTGAGATCTTTCAAAGTTAGTGACTTTTGCAACAGAAGAGTATAAGATAGAAAACAAGACACTTTAATATCAATCTTCGAGCTTATGGACCAAAGTAAAAAACCAATCATGCTCCACAGAACTTCCATAACTACGATATTTTGAATATCCATTATATCTCTGACCTCTCACAATGAATAGTAAGAATTTTCAAAAACCCAAACTTCTGGTTTCTAGTTAATCTACCTCAAAAATCAGGAAGCATGACATTTTTTCAATAATAATTTTTACCAAAAGGTCATGCCAAATAAAGAAACTCTTTAAATATAATTGGTACATTCGAAGACAATTGGAAAAATTTACTATTTTTGCTGTAGATTATTCTATTTTTCAGCATTAGTAAAGTAAGATCTCAAGGAAAAAAAAGATAATTGGAAGCATTCTATTGAACTTTTGAAGCAACACTAACTCATAACAAAATTGAGAACTAAAAAGCGCCTTTAATATTATGTCCACATTGACTACAAATTACAGAAGAACGGAAGAAAATTCGCTGGAGGGATATTTTGGGGCATTTACAACTTACTCTTTTCTTCCAATATATGCAAAATACAACAATTGGTGCAATAGCAATGGACCTAATTTAGTCACGTTCACGTCAAATTTTGATCCATCTGCAGATCGAAGAAAAATTTTAAGTGACACCTTTACGTTACCTCTTAAAATGTTCTTAGCATTTCAGAAGTTTTAACTTTTGGAGTCACTATCGCATTACTTTTTTTTTACTTTTCTCTTGCGTAATATTTTGTTCTTCTGCAACCAATAATATTAATAGGAGTAAAAGACAAAACAGAAAAAACATTAAAGAAGCAATGGCAACAGATGGAAATGCTGCAAAAGGTACTAAGATAACAACTTTGAGAATTTTGGTGTAAAATTGTAGTAACTTCGTACTTCTTGCTGAAAAATTGCTTGGAATAACAAAAAAAGTTTATAATCAAATTTACAGTTTTACCATATCTTTTATAAAGCTAACATTTCAAAACAGCAGAAGAATGTGCTTCCCGCTATAGTTTCAAAAATGTTAACAACACATCGAAAATCCTACCCGAGCCTTATTTATATAATTCCACATGACTTAATAATTGTTATTCAAGAAGTAATTACGAATTCAAATAAAACTTCTTGATATTGTTATCCTTTTGCACAAACAAGACAAGGGCCAGGACTCTGGGTATGTTATTCAGCACAACAAACATACTTATATGTATTACAGCAATTTTTAAGCTGTGATCCACAGAAGATTTGCAAATGATTTTGAAGTTCATGAACAATATCAAAATTTTTTTTCTCACCTCATTACTTATGTCTAATACCACCGCATTTTCCGACTGATAAAGAGAGCAGAATATTTCTTATAAGTAACGTTAGGTTTTAAGGGCTTTAAACTTATCCGACTACATGCTAACCAGGAATGGTTTTTATAAAAGATTTAACTTAACAATAAAAAGCCTGATATTCGCGTCACTGACACGGTATAGTACAGAATGAGACTTTCAGAACTTTTTTTTCCTTTGATCGATTTTAGATTACTGATTGGTTCAATCAAGATACATAACTTTCTTCTTTCTTTTCATTAAGAGTACTAGAACTTTGTAACGATGAAAAAAGCTAATCTTTTCTAGTTGACCAAAACGTAACGTGCTTTTTCAAGATTATTGATTTAATAAAATTTAGACATCTAAGTTCCACTTTATATGCCAAATAGAACTTGCTCCATCTGTAAACTTTATTCGATTTGACCCAACTCGATTTAACTCTAATAGTCAGTATGCGTGATTTTCCATGTCACAAATTTTTGAAAAGAGGATTCAGTACGACATTCGTCCATATATAGAACATAAGACTCAACAAATACTTTTACTTTCTAAGGTCAGGCCCTGCTTAAGAGACCAGTTCACGAAACTTAGCAAACCATAGAAACAGTCGATTCACAGCCACGGATCGTGAAAAATTAGATTTACATGAACTCACTCTGAGGAAAGAAAATTGGACGAATATACTACAATGTGCTGTTACTGTCCAAGGACGACTTGTGCACTCCTTGACTTACTAAAACTGAATGAATTTCCAACGCGCATCTCTTCAACCCTTCCACCCCGCCATCGTACCTAGCCTTTGCTAAAGTGTATATTATGTCGAAGAAGTATCCCTTTTATATACAAGATAGATAGTCGATCTAAACAACCTTCAAGTTGAATTCTTGGGGAGAAAGCGGCAAACGTTAACAATGTTTATAATCCAGCGGGAAATAACTTTATGAGCAAAATAAAATATGAAACATTTTACAAAACATCTGTTTCAACTTCCAGTGTTAATTATTTGCTTTCCATGAAATAAAAGCGCCCGAAAACGTTATATAATTTGAAATACGCGATACACTATTTCTAATTATTCAAAATCAAACTAAGAACTTCAACTTGCAAATAATACCTAAAAATATTATTCTTTCTATTCAAACCTGCCGATTTTTGTTACGAACTCTTACATAATGGAGAGCACCTGTTTCCTTTTTTGAGAGTCATCCTGTAGAATCTACTTAGTGTAGTTTTGAAATCCGTATGTAAAACTACAAATGTATCTACCTACATGCATTAATAAATTAACTAAACTAAACTATAAACACGTTAGACATAATAACAAATGAGTTTTAAACTCTGTTTTGTTTTTGTTTTATGTATGTTGCAACATACAAACTTTTATATGGATCCTAGGATCCTATACACTTACGTATACAAAATGTTATTTATTACAACAAAGCATAAAAATTGAAGCTGCCATTTACAGTTTTTTTTCATATAGTCAACTGAAACACATTTTTAGAATATTCAAATCCGGAACGATTAGATTACCGTAAAAGCAAGAAATAGACACAGAAACACACATTTTTATTCCACCCACTCGAAAAACATTTTATTAATCTCGATCATATGTATTTGTAGCTCGGGTGTAGTATACTTTGTAGATCGAGAAGCTTAGAACTTGTAAGAGATATGTTAACTCTAGAAGGGACTGAAACTTTATTAGAAAACTCTTACGGAGGACTAATACTATAGAAACATTACAATGCTTAATGTACGACTTTTTACTATTATATAATTATATTTAATAAAGGTATGTACATTTACCAACATACATGCTTATTCCAGGACGTGTAGATAAAATTCACACCACCATTCGTGATCTGTAATATGCTTACGTGCATCCAAATTGTCATGTTGTGGATATCTTTTTATTTTTTCCTACACTCATTATGTACTTAACTTGTTTGTTTGTTAGCTGTTATATATTGAGTGCAATAAAAAATCTAAATGAAAATAACAGCTTACAGGGAAATGCTGAACTTCACAGCGAGCTTCGAAATGAGAAAAAGGTTGTTATTACGCTAGATATTCTAGAATTAATTTCTTATGACTAGGGCTGGGAAGATATGTATACGCAAGGAAAGCATACGCTCCTTTTAAAATCAAAATCCGTAGCCACTTGTCCATAAACTACTTATTTACATTTGTTTGTGTTACTTACTTTTATTTGTTAAGGTTTTCTAGTTATTTTTAGAAATGTTTCTGTCAACATCGTTTTGAAGAAACCTTTTAGCTTATACCTGGAGACTGTTAATAATATATACATATGTAATATGTATGTCAAATTTAAAGAAGTAGACAATAATATACCTATGTAGTTAGCCTTAAATATCATTGAAGTAGGCGTATCTCCCTTTAAATATAACACTAAAGCCACGTAAGAAAAAACTTTTGACAAATCCAGAAGTCTGTGTTTGTGCATTACCTGGTCGACCCTCCTACTGTTTGAAATTTGAAATATAGCCCAAGTTGGAACTTATTACTTTCTTTAGCGGTAATACGGGATATTATTTTGTTAAATTTCTTTATGCAGCGTAAATATAAAGTAACCCATAAAGTTCTTTTATTGGTAAATACACCTACTACAAAGTCTTGAAACACGTCAATTTTTATATTATAAAAATACACATTTTAGTGTTACAATCATCTTCCAGCATTCTTTGGTTTCAAAGCGTTAGGTTTTTTTTCTGATTTCTTTCGCTATTTCGATAGACCGTGTTATTGCCTAAACGATAGTATAGAAATCTTTACACCTTATTTTATTATTTTTTTTATATCTTATTTTATGATTATTGTGTTTGGGGTAAAATCTGTTCACTCGAGGATATTAACTCCAGCGTATATTGTTTGAATCTTCGTGGTTTAAAATGACAGAGATCTTTTAGTAATGTAACAACAAGCATGTCAGAAAGATTGTGGATTTCTGGATTTTATATACTAGTATGTAGTATGGTTAACTGATGGATATTTCTTACTAATGTTTAAGTACTATATTCGTTTGACAATTACATAGCTTCATAAAGATTGGTAAATAGTTTACGATTTTCAAAGGCACATCTGCCAAAATTTGAAGTGTTAAAACACCTACAAAAATTACCTACTGCTAATAATTTGTGCGATGACAACTACCTGTCGTGTTTAAATTCCAGTAGCTATAAAGAACTTACAAATTGTCTTAAAGATTGTTGCATTGCCTATGGCATTTGTCTAGTATTATGTGTCCAACTTTACTTTTCTATTTTTTTGACTTTCTGTATGTCTTGTATGAGTGGGACTTTTATATTAATTACAATGGCTGTTTTTTCTCTTTTTATTATTAACAAGATATCAGATTTATTATGTTCAATAGTTCTGTCAATTATTATCTGTCTATCCCAATAAGGCTTGTACAATTCCGTCTTCAAAATTCGTAATCTAATCGTTAAAAGATTGATTTACTTGAACCCATTTAGTAACTGTGAAAAGCTATCTATTTATTACTTATTAGAGAATATGAAATCAATATCACTTCTTATGTGTATGCGTACGTCAAAGATTTCTTATTTGTAGTTTAATTATCAAAATCTTGGCAAGAAAACTTGTTTATTCTAATTTATCGAAGCCTTAAGATAGCAAATTGAATTCTGGCATTACTTCCAAATGCATTTATTTAATAATAATAAATAGCTTTCATATTGTTATAGGTTATGTTTGAGTATTTTGAAAATCCCACCCAAATGTATATTATTTAGGTTTGTAATGACCGAGATCTTTTGAGAATTCTGTACTAAACCCCTTTGTTGGTCAAAATTAAAATTAACAATTTGCTAGAGAATCAACTGGTTTTTTTATATTTTACCACAAAACTATTATTTTCATCAATTAGCCCCTTTGCAGTCATGCTAAGCGCTGGTCAGTGTCAAGTTTTATAGGAAAAGTAATAACTATGCGCATTATTGTAAATTCATCTTTAGAGTCTATTATTTCTTTAAAAAGCGTTTCTAAGTAGTAGATTTTGATATCTTTGAATTTTTATCGTAAATACTTTTAAAATGTCAAAACGCAGACTATTTGTTGCTTACAGTGGGGTGAGAACATGCTGTTTTAGCTTACAAAATAATATTTTCTATTAACCATGTATATGTGTAAATTCAGTGTCCAAGCAGGCACTATGTCTCACTGCGTCCCAAAGGACTCCCACATTTGGGGTTAGCTTTGGCAGTCCCTACGCTTTGTTTACCGTGTCGTTAAATAAATAAATAAAGTACTGTGAGCGGGAATGTTTTTGATGCAAAAAAAATTTATTTTTATTATTGAATTCCATCCAATTTATTATCTTACCGCTTATTATTCATGATATTAGCTCCGTTTCAGAAGTCGTTCTATAGATAGTCTTCGATTTATCATAACCACGCCGAGGAAATCTAGTTGGAGTTTTTGAATATTTACCTACCAAATTAGCGCATTAATTGATATCCTGTCGTTTATTCAGCTAATGTGAAGCGAAAGGAATTTTATTAGTGAAATTTGAAGGTAACACACAAGTTCAGTAAAAATAATTGTATCAGGAATGACTCGTTTCCACCAGGTTGGACAGCCCGGCTAGCAAACTCGCCACGGGGCCCTCAACATTTGTAGATCTTTCAGCAGTCCAATATTTAAATCAATTGTGCGCAAATCGTATTAAATTATTAGTTAAATGCTAGAGTTGTGTGAAGAATATCAATGACGTTTTCACGAACTAACTGTTACAACCGCTGCGTAAGCTCAAACTGTGTATTGATAACTTCGTTCGTTTTCTTTGAAAATCATACTTCCTTGTATTACTTAGTAGAGTAGTTAGCTTTTAAGTAAGTCTTTTTAATGTTTAAACAAAATAATTCGCAGAGCATCTTATCCAAAGATAAATTAAATAATGATAATAATAATTAATAATCTGCATTAATGGTAAAGTATTTAAATAATAACGAAATTATTTAGATCACTCAAGTATTGACACGATTAATCAGCTATGGAGACGACGAGTTGTTTTCAGTAAGCCGCCACGCTATTGTATCATTACAATTATTTATTTGTCTCTGTTACTTATTTTAAGTAAATGTTAGGTTTGAAGAATCGTTATTTGTTTTATAATAATAATAATAGTACTAAGACGATTCGCAGTTTAATTTAGTTTAAGTTTAAAAATTTAGAAAACTTGATAAGTAATCTCTAACGCACATTTATTATTTTGTTTATTTCTAAATAACATTTTACATTGACTAGACGCAAGCATGTCCGTCGGATACTTAATTAATCTTAATTTTTATTTAAGTTGCATTTATTAAAGGAGGTTTTTATGTTGATGTTTGTTTTGCATATTAGCTTAAATGTTTATACAAATTTGTTTATTTACTTTGTTATTTCAAGTAAATACTACAAAGATATTTTATGTGACGAATTGTGTATTATTCTTTTATCTTGTTTACAGTGACCTATATTCTTGTGTTTGGATGTTTTTGCTTGAAGCTGTAAATCACTAAGAGTTCGACAACCTTTGAGACCACTGTCCAGAGTACAGAGCTCTTTGTGTTTGTTTGTCGTAGAGTATTTGACATTAAAGAAAGTTGCAGTATACTGAGTGTACCATTCAATTTTACTTTTCTTAAGCAAAAATAAAGCATTAACATATTTTACAAGTTTACCAAACATCTTATAGTTGGTTTATAGGGTTTATGACGAGGCCTTGCTATTTAAGGACAATCTTTTATCGCCATTGGCGCCCATTTCCCTACTTTGTCAGTTAAGAGTAAGTTACCAACGGAGTGTACTGCTAACCACCCTGTCTGTGACCTACCAAGTTAGCCAAGTGGCACGTCGAATTGTATGTTAACGGTAAGTTACCGCTTTTGAGTCACTAAATCCCGTTGTTCTCGTAACTTCATTAGCCAACTTCGTGAAAGAACGGTCGTCTGCGTTTTGTAATAATTTGCTAGGAATTTTTTTTTGATTTTTGTATAGTTGTGGTAAATTTTTTTATTAAAATTGGTTTTTTTATAGAATTGATAATGGTAATGATGACCTTAATTACTAGTTATTAACATAAAGATCTAAATCTTGAATGTAATCCGTTTCCCCAAACAATTTCCTTTCTGTTAGTCACACTACTGAATGATGTATAATTGTATAATTTGCTATATTATTATCTTTATAACTGTGTTTCGTAGTTTGTTTATCTGTTAATAACATGATTGTTCGATGTTTTATGGCCCTTTTCCACCTTGTGCTCCTTGAATAATAAAATTTAATTTGGTCATCAATGTCCTTGTTTTGCAATCTAAAGCAACAAGATCTGTTGCTGCCGCTTGGAAGGAATATACTAGTTTAAGGATTACCCAGGTGTTTAAAGCTTTAATAAGGTTTTGATCATCTTTAAGACTTTTAATAACCCTTTTGCAAATTCTATGGTAAACTGCTTCTTTAGATCTAAATGGCCTAGCTAATTGCTTTGTTTTATGCTCAAGGACTTAAGTGTAAAGGCAATTTTCTTTTAGTGCAGGCAATTTCTCTACTAAATCTAAGATGCCTGAGGTTAAGCGCGTTTGCTAATACCAAATGACATTCTGATGTCTTTGCTGTACAAGTACGTAGTATTAACCAAATCATTAAGTTTATCCTCTGTTTCATTAAACAGCCTTAGGTCATTCTTATAAACTAAGGTAGATATGAGATCCTACTATTGCGAGCGTTAATCTTTAGAAAATACTCAGCGTCACATTGATTAAGAACAGCTGACAACCGGAGAAAAATCTGCTATAGGTGCCATGATAACTAAATAGCTGTGTGTTTGATCTCTTTTTCTGCATTTTCAGTTTTTACTTCTTTTATATTCATTCTATTGATATACTCTATTTGTCCTTTAACGTTTTCAACCTATTTTGAAATTTTATTATGCTCTATACTTTCTGACCAAACCTGCCCAAAACGTGTTTGTATTTTCCCTAGACGGTTTTCATTCGGTTTCTTCCTTTTTTCAAGATTTTGGTAGAATTGTTTTTCCTTTTGTAAAAAAAGTGTTTTTTCCTTTTTTCTTTTGATACTTTTGATGTATTCCTAGTGAGCCTTGCTTCTAATGCTTTTATTATTTCTTGCTTAGTGCGGATAGCCTTAAAGACAGGTTGTAGCTTTTTGCAAGTCTTTTGTTTTGGAAGTTGGCTTCTAGTTACTGTTGCACGAATACTTTTAATTTTATTTTCTATCCGCGTTTAAAAAGCTTTGTGTTTGTTTTTCTTTTGAACTGTAGATTACTGCTTTCGGTTACTACAGCTGCAACGGCGGAAATAGCAGGATGTACTTCTTTTAGCTAATTATTAGCTAACTCTTGTTGCTTTCAGAAAATCATAGCGTTTAAAGTCGCAAGACGGAGACTTCTAGTGCTCTCACCAGTGGCTTTCGGTAGCTCTAGTAGTAGCATCTTGTAAATAGGCGTATGCTTTGCCATCTTGATATAAGATTAGATATTCTTAGATCCTTCAGATCGTATTCTGGCTTATAATTTCGTCTAGAGCTCATGAAGATTTAAAAGTTTTTGTATCGATTCTATGATCAGTAGTAAGATTTCCTGGCCCTCTTGTTACGATTTATACTTTATTAACCCACAGCCAATACCTCGTTGTTGAGCTAACCGCCGCAGCATCTGGTGAGAAACAGTTAAAGATAATAACTATTTAGAACTTTTTACGATATTGTATCGGTTTTAACCGAAATTTAATTTTTGAAAATTAAATTGCACGGATTTGGATTCGCCAGATGACGTTGTTCAGATGCATCATTCCCGTTGAATAAGTTGGAAGAATTGATTTTGAATAACGTAGAGCCAGCAATTTTGTTTATCATTTATGTTGGTTTATTTTTTTTGTAATATTTGTAGAGATAGAATCGAGAACTCGATATAATTTTATTCCATACATAAATTGGACTAACTAACCAATTAACCCCTGTTAATAAAGTAGTTAGTTTAGAGTATTAGTAAAGTTACTTAATTATACAAGGTTTACCTATATTTTCATAACCTTAAAATATAATATTTACTAGAAGACGTCCGTTTTGAATGAAATAAATAAAATAACAAACAAAGAAGCAATAGTATATTTCCATACAAGTGTTGCAAAAAAGGGCCGAGCGCCTGAAAAGTGACAGCGCGCGTGTATCGAACAAAATTCTTTGTAATCGTTTACACAAAATGAGAAAAAAACAATAATTTACTGTAAATTTCGAAGTTAACTTTGACAGATGTCAAATTATAGATACATAAATGGAAAAACTTATATGTATATTTAATTATAAAGTATTTTTTCGTTTATGTACTACCTCACAAAGCAATTACAAAAAACTACTTTTTAAATCTGTGAAATCATTTTCAGAGCAAAACTTACAAGATGTAGAGAGAAAAAAAATGTCACCTCATTTCAAACATACGAGAAGGATTTTTAAAGACACCTCTAAAAGTAAACAAGAGGATGAGACGTGGCACGCACTTTGTTTCCTGGAATTCTTCAATCAGAATAAATTTATAAAACAACGATAGAAGTATGCGTGTTCTGAAGAAAATCGTAGGATAAATTAAACTAACCTAAACAAAAGAAGACTCTCTAATTAATTTAATTTATTATTATTAGTTGTTATTATTATTATTATTATTACTACTACTACTACCACTATTTTACTACAGCTGTGTATTACTACTAATTATAATTCTCTTACTTCTTCTATTCAAAGCAATATAAATGTTTTCAAAATAATTTTATTAAGTGAAATTCATTAGTTTTGAGAGAAATCACTTTTATCTTTTCTTTGTTTATTAGTATAGAAAACTTAACGCCAAGTGAACTAAATTTATTTAGTTTTAATTACGTTTCTAGTGCAGGCGTCCATTTTTGTAAATTAATGTCTGTTATTGTACTTGAGGAAAATACAGTTTTTATAAACATAACGCTAATTTTATTTATTCAGTAAAGCAGTGTGGGTTTGGTTTCGTATAAAGGTTCCAACTAAATATTTATTATTCAAAAAACAATGTTTTTATAAATAAAATGCTAACAATATCTTTAAAATAATTAACTCAAGTAAAACAGTGTTGCTCAGAAATTTCAAAAAATATTATAATTAAGCTTAGGACATTTTTAGACGGAAAGGGTCGTTTCCATACGAGGCGCAAAGAAAAATGTATGTTTAACAAACGCATACATAACATATAGTTGTTTACTTATAGAATGCACCTGTAAGCAATAGCAATGAACCCGTCAATCGCGTGAATACAATCAAAGTAAAGTTGAATCGTACTCGGCTGAATACTAAATTGGTCTGCTATACGCCAAATTTGTGTATTTCTCGATAACAAACTAGTTTGTTTATGCTGACTAGCGATGTTAAGTTTTACTTCACATTTTTAAAAGTAATTTTGTATTATTAGTGTGATCGCCATGATTAAAATAAAATGTTTAAAGCAAAACAAAATAAGAAATTTATTAATTTTAAATAATGATAAAGTTCATTGATCTTATGCACAAACCGTCCATGCTTTTAACGATATAACCCGGTGTAATGCTTGATCTGTGTTCGAAGTTTAATTATAACCAGATTGTTTGTCTTGTTCACTCTATTCCATTATTTAGAGCACAACTAATCAAGAATATCACAGAATTCGCACCTCCATCTTTAATATTCTTCATATCAAGCAAATGTAAAGGTAAATGTGAAGCTGCATGTGGTTGTCGCAAAACTGGACTAAAATGTTCTATAATTTGTGCCAACGCACAGTGGGTCAGAATGCAAAATATCTGGCCAAAATTCCAGTTTGTCGTAAAATTAAAATATAACACTTTCTAATGTTGAATAACAGCATTTCTAACTGAATAAAGTAATATTATTATTTTTTTTACTTAATCGATGTCGTCGTTGGTCAAGTCATCCGAACTTTCAGTGCTCTTAAAGAAAAAAACAGAAAATTTCAAAGACTCTTTATTGGCCATTTAGAACAATATAAAATACTTAAATTTTAGTTTTTACGAAACAACTATTTGCAATATTGCACGCCCATAAAGTTACCACATAGTCATACGATACCCTTAAAGAAAAAATTAAAAAAAACGACAAACTTCGCGAGTGATCGCACCTAATTTTGTTTCGGCTTTCTTTGCAATATTCTAAAGAAAATATTCATGTTGAAATCAAGTTCGGTAACTGTAAGTGACTTTTTGTAGCTCAAAAAAAACATCGCAATATGGAAAATTACTTTGCCTCCTATAACTTACTTATAACTCCGATTTTTCACAAATTTTCGTAAAACTTTGTAATATGTTATTACTACATAATGAACTACTTACTTTGAATTGTAATATCCATGTTAAAATTTTTAGATATTCTTTAGGTAGTCACAAGAATATCACTTTAAAATATGTCTGTTTGGATGCAACACTGACAAGCAGTAATCGCAGCGCAGATGTGTCCACTTTACCTAGACACTATAAAATAATTACAGGAACAATCGTAACGTTATATTCACCCCCTGATAGACCAGGCTTTTTTCTATAAGTGACGAAGTATTTTAGTTAATTTTTAGAAACTTTGTAATTTGGAGTTTTGGCCAGGTTTTAAGAAATCTGGACCACAGTGCAATGGCAGTGGCGAAACATGCGAAAATGTTGCGATACCTACAAGCTTACCAGATGATGATGATGTTGTTGTTGACAATGAAATCAATGATGAAGTCGATGAAAATGAAGAAGTCGAATGTGGCGACGATGACAGCAATAACGATGTTATAACAGAAATAGACGATTTTCAACCTGGACTATCCAAAACAACCCGGTTCCATTAATAATTTGCAATCCTTGCAAAATTTGTGAAGAATTGGATGTTTTACAAGATTGATAATAACTATTTTTAATGTACAACTTACCATTAACGAGATAATGTACAAAAACTGTAAATAAAAATGTTTAAAAGGTTATAATTTGAAAAATATTGATTTTAGAAAACAATGTTATATACAAAACTTGTAGAGAATGGTCTTAACACGTTTTGTCGTAAGACTAACCGTTCTCGAGATATTTAAGAAAACCTATTTTTCAAGATGGCGGCTGAAGCAAGGACTTTTGAACTGCGTCGACATAACCTTATACTCAATAATTCAACATAATACCTATAACCGTTAAGAATTCGCTACTGCCTAACCATGTGAAGATTGCATAGGGAAGATTTCCTGTCTCCTGACTAAGAAGTATTTAAACAAAAAAATACAAAAAAAACTGTTATTTTGGAGTCATACATCTCACACAAGCTGTATTAAGAAGATGAAATAAAATGAAAAGATAATAATAATAATAATAATAATAATAATAATAATCACAGAAGTTTGAAGTGGGATAAAATCTGACTAGTGAATCTACAGAAACATCATTTGCCCGTTCTAAAATTGTTGTCAATTGCACAGGACGCTCCATAAAAAGGCTTCTTGATGAATACTAACATCATCTAAAAAATTGCATTTTGTACTCAGTAACTCAGCTGCCAAACTGTCCCAACAGGTAATGGTCGAGCTCTTCCCTCTTAGCGATGTCGCTTCCTATAGTAACGCCAAAAACTCTTAAATGGAAACTGACGTAGTTTTCATTAGAACTTTCATTACATGCAGCTGCAGTACAAGCGAAAAAACAACCAAATAACACCATTAAACTCTATACTGTTAGATGACTTAACAAATTGAATTTTTTCGTTATTTTTTAACAAATTACTATAAATCTTATAACGCTTATAACCTAATTTTCAAAAAAAAATGTGGTGCAGAATTTGAACCTTCAGAAAATAAAAGCTTGCAAATCCCGTAAAGACAAAATTGCCGAGATACAGAATTTAAAACCACGAGAACTATTAAAAAGTGATGCAGGCCATAGCTTAGAAATTAGAATGGTACTTATCGAGATGCATGTCTGAATGTTGTAAACAATATCGTAGACTTTTATAGTGCAACCAACACAGGTGCTAGACTTTGTACCACAATACAACACATTATCATTATTAACCTTGAAAACTGTCCATGGCAACCAAATGCAGCGCAGCCAAGAAAATCTATTGTGCTTTTCCTATAGTTAACTCTAGCTTCACTCGAGAAGACGACAAAGGTTCTTGTCAAGAAAAGAATAAAATTCTTTAGTACCATCGCATCAAATCCAAATAATTTGAGCTTTTGGCCAGATAGTGACTCGCAATGACATAAGATAGTATGTTTCACTGTTTCAGTATCCTCCTTACACAATCTGCAGTTCAAATAACCATTAAGCAGTTTCATATTATGAAGGTAATTTCTCACAGGAAGGTGACCTACGAGTAACTCTATTATTCATCTATGAATAGCTTCCCGTGCTTATTTCTGGGATAAATCAGTCCATTCTTGACTCTGTTATTCTTTGATGTATGTTGTCATAGCTTCTCCAAGGGAATACTTGGATATTCCTAAAACCAACTCTGGTTCAAAGAACAGATTTTCCAATTTTAGTTTAGCTAAACGATCGGCTTCTTAGTTGCCTTCGTAGCTATTACGCCCTGGTAAAATCAGTTTACGGTCTGCCAGGATACACAGTGATGCGCTAGGTTACCTAAAAATTTTTCTTCGGAGTTGTATTACTAGAGTAGCTGAATTCGTCATTTTAAAGTCTAGCAAAAAAAGATCTAACAAGGTCAGCGTAAAAGTCATTCTCATGGCTCCTGTTATTTCCAAACGAGCCAACCTTTGAACCTTGGCTAATTTGATTTTAATGTTTGTTTGTAGCGTCTTGGGCTGCACATGTTAATGCCGCACCGGACTAATCACCGTAGTGTATAATCAATATGTCATCCTAGGTCGAAGTCCCCAGATTTTTTCAGATATTTGTCTTACCATCACTATAGTGGTACATAGACCCAATGTATCGATTCCAGGTTAACTGGGAGTCCAGGGTTACTCTAAAATACTCAACTTCCCACGGCATTATTAGTTTTTGGTTAAGTAAAAAAATACCTAATCTCTCTAACTACTAACTATAAGATTGGTGAAAAGTACCTACTGATTGTTTTTTAAAGATTCATTGAGAAACTCTCACTCATTTCCCAGTCTGATGCTATATTTAGTAAGTATAAATGATTAACATCAGAATAATTTTAGAAGGCTTCATAATTTATGACTTGTGATCCATCGCAATCTGACAGTGTTCTTCACACCGTTTACAGATACTGCTTTTTATTTTGGTAAAATAATTCCTCGGAGATGAAGTCTGGTTTAGCGTTTGATTGTCTTATTATCAGAAATATGTTCAGAACATAAACAACTCTCTTTTCTAGAAAAACCATATTGGTCCCCACACTAACGTAACTAGAATAGATACCTACCTAGAATAATTATTTACCTATTTGAGACATTTCATAAGTTAAATGTTAAACCAATATTCAAAGTTCTGCAACTAAAAGATTTATCTCGTTTTTCTCGAATTTGAATTTATGTTATGTTGCATGCCGGTTCAAATAAAAGGCAAGTATAAATTAAACAAAGGTTGGATTATACAAGTATATCACAAAGCAAATTACTTTAAAGTTAATATCGGTATTAAGGATCAAGTGGAAGAACAGATGAGGCGTCGTGTTCATCAACTTTTTGTCTAAATATATATCAAACAAACTCCAGGTTAATTTTCAATAAAAAATTTATTACTATTATTCCCAAAACATGTTATCCTAGCCCAATTCAAATTTTGGAAAATCTAATGCGGTGCAAGTTAATAAAAAAAATTATCTCGCGGATGTAAAACTTCTTTATCTACAAATAGTGTGTTTGGAGAAATAAATTATAGGTTGTAATTAGTTATTATAGCGCGAAACTTTACATTTAAACAGATATTAACACTTTTAAGGCGCCTACATCGATATGACGTTATTTTAAGTATTGCAATCCATATCAATACTGGCGGATGTTGAATTCAGTTTTGTATCGTATCATCGTATCCTGAAATTACATTTTAAAGTCAAGTACTACAGGTGCAATTAATTTTACAACCAATTAACAATTTCAATTATTACCTAATAAGTACTTTGTACAAATTCATGACTAACAAAAAAAAAACAAATAATATCTTGAAACATAACCGATGCAGCGTAATAAGATTTATTACTAATGCTCTAGGTCTAGTTGCACATAATTTTAGATCTAAATTTTGTTCATAAGGCCAATAAGTATTCATTAATAATTGGCTCAATTATCTTTAATAAGGCCTTTCAGATCATAAACAAGAACACCAACAGCATATTAAGTGATAAATTTGGTTTGTAAATTCTCTAGGGATTTTATATAAATTCCAGTTATCCCATAGTCGTTCATTTTTAATGGCGACGTAATGTGAAAATGATGTTACAACATATCTTTTAAGTGTTTTTTGTAAAGTTACATTTTATTTATCTTTTTAAAATTATATAACATTTCTGGAAATTTTTCATACCAATTTGTTTTTCTCTTATTGTTTTGAGAAATTGGTCAGTTTTTGTACATAATTTCCAAATAAGAATAGAAGTCTCGTAAAAGTCGTAAAAATTTTAATTTTTCTTCTAGACTAGGTGTAAATGTATTTTTTTATCCCTCGCACTTTTACGGTTGACTTATTGTAAGGATACGTGCTTAACGTGGTTTTCATTACTCTTCTGACGGTTCACACAAAAGCGTTTTCTTTATAACTTAATCTTTATTTATTATTTTTAACATAAAGGACAAAAATTGAGAGAAATACACCGTGACATTTCAGAATAGTGTAGCGTAATTTTTTACCCACATGCGTTGTTTTCAACCTGCATTTAATTAATTCAGTTAATCCCTAGCAATTTTAGTTATGAAAACGATACGTGGGTTAAGATTTAAGTCTGTTTTGATTCGATATAAAGTCCATTCCTTGCCTTAAGTTATTATTCTCGACGATCCATCCAACATAATCTGCAAAGATAATTGAAATTTACTGTAGCTGCTATTGAAGTAATTAAAGAATATTGGTCGTTATCCGTTATATAATATAATTAGAATTTATGTATGAATCTTAATTGAAATTTTCTCTTTTCATTTGCAATGTTTGGTCATAGTTCAATCTTCGAATTTTTGCGCCTAATTTAATTATCGCGATGACAGCGCCACCTTCCCGAACTTGTCCAATTCATAACCAAAAAGTATGGTTGATTGTTTTAAAAGATGTAATCAAAAATTTTTTTAAAGAAAAAATCCAAAAATGTTAAATCAAGTGTCCGTGGAAGCCATGTATTCGGCTACTTATGTTGAAAATTACTTAGATTGTGTGGAAAATCTGCCAGACGATTTACAGCGTCTGATTTCTAGAATGAGAGAATTGGATGTGTATTATCTAGGTATATTTTTTTGCTTAATTAATATTAATACTGCAGTTTTTCATGGGGTTTTGTTAACAGCACGTGTACGTGAAGCTGAGACCCAAACAGAGCTGTGGAAAAGTCACGGATCTGATAACCCTACAAAAAAGACCCGTGCTTTTGTTCGTATGCAGCAAGCCCTTATTGCAGCACAGGAGCTTGGTGATGAAAAAATGAATATTCTTCAAACTATCCTTGACAAAATAGAAATAAAGACAAGATTGCTTGATCAAGATCACAAAAATCTAGGTGGTTTTTTATTTAAATCGTGTTAAATTCAAACAGCTGTTATGAATCTCTTTAATTTTTTTAGACTTTGGTAAAGAAGAAACTACTCCTTCTGACAACAAGGAGCAACAACCACCCTCAAATAATACCTCAAGCACTACCTTAACAAATAACGAGAGGCCTACAAAAAGGGCAAGACGCACTCGTCATGATACCTTTTCCGGAATGGATTCAAATCAGAATGATTCTGGCTCAGCTGAACATGTCTTACGAAGCCAAGTAGCTTCCTCATCGAGTTGTTCTTCAAGTGTACAGAAAAAATCAACGCATGGTATGACTATAAGTTGCTTAATCACTGTTAATTCATTAATTTAAATATTTAGTATCAGGTAAGAAAAAGAAACGTAAATCACGCCAAAATCAAACAGTGCAACGTGAAGAATCTCCTCCAAGAGAAGAAGAACCAGTAATAGATCCAGATGAACCTACTTATTGCTTATGTGATCAGATTTCGTTTGGAGAAATGATTATGTGTGACAACGATTTATGTCCAATCGAGTGGTTCCATTTCTCTTGTGTAACATTAACGACAAAGCCAAAAGGAAAATGGTTTTGTCCAAAGTGCAGAGGTGATAGACCAAATGTTATGAAACCTAAAGCCCAATTTCTAAGAGAACTTGAAAAATATAATAAGGAAAAGGAAGAAAAGACATAATATGTTTATATTTATTGAATTATTTTTATTTTAGTTTTTATTTGAGTAAGTGTCATTTTCTAAATAATAATAAATATATAATAATACGTTCATGCAAAATATACAGATAGCATTTTCTTTTTATTTCTTAAGTACTAAGACTTACATTTAAAAATCACTCTACTTTGAACTATTGCAACAATTTTCTTAATTTTTATTAAATAATAAATTTATGGCAGTGAATAAAAATAAAATATATTTTAATATAAAAGTGTATAAAGAAAATTTAAATATAAAACGCTTAAATCTGGGATTGTGATGACAAGAATATAAATTACACACCAATCACCTAATAAATAAAATTAAAAACTTAATGAATGGCATAACAGTATAATCGCACCATATTATGGTAATTTGGCTGTTTTAATTATAAATTAAATTCAGCCATTATCATTAATTATGACGATATATAATTATAACCTATTTGGCAAATTTTAAGTCAGATCAAAATGTTTCATTCCTATTATTGACCATGCACCAAATAATTTAAGTTTTTAATTGAATAAAATTATACAAGAATAAGTAACTAAACAAGATAATATGTAAGTTCCTTGAAACTTGTTTCTTATTTAAAAAATCACAATGCATTTATAAAATTTAAATAACCAAACCCTGATTAATACATCGTGAATTATTATGGTTCACCTTACGACTAGATAAATGCATAACATAAATTGTTTATAAACACCAAACTATTAATCATCAACGAGTTTTAAGGAGCTTACCTTTCAGTCACAATGTCAATATTCAAAAGTTGAAAATGAATTTTAAAACACCAGAAATAATATAAAACAGTGGTCTTTCGCTTATTAAATATTAAACAAATGTAAATACATAAATAAAAATTGTTGCTGTAGGATATCTACCATCATAATCACTTTTTAACATTTTACATTCAACCAGAAATCTTCATTTTAAATTTAACGCTGTATTGATTGAGCATAAATAATTGTGATTTGTTTCTATTACCATCTAAGACAAATATTTGACAACACTGTTCATGATCATTAAACTTAAATTTATGAGAACTCAATCAGTAGTATTCATTCTGGGTGCATTTGAGTTTAAAACAAGCTTGACATCAGCTCTTTTGTCATTCAGAATATCAACTGAAAACTAGTGTGTCTTGATATTGTTTTATTAAATGTCATTTCTTATAAAAATGACAATTAACAAAACAATATCAAGGCACACTACTCAAAACCACCCTCTATTAAAAATAGGCTTGAAATGACAGTTAACTAACCTTAAAACAGCTATCATTATGAAAACAAGGTAACCCATTTTTCAAGATGTAACAACAGAAGGGATAAGAATGTCAGCTGATGTTCAGGAACATACAGAGATTTAGCAGTACAAGTGGTGTTGCTGAAGAGTTTTTATTTGGTGTACAGTGAAACGTTAATTAATGTAAATGCTTGCAAAAGAAATTGCAGTTTAAAAAAATAAAAAAGAATTGGTAAAGATTTCTTTATTGTTTGTTATTTACTGTTAATGTTGAGTTATACCATTTTTTTTAAGATTTTGCATTTAAAGAAATACCCTTTTAATTTCTCAAATAAAAGTATTACATTTATTAAAAACACAAATATCAACAAATAAAGCCCGTTCTGCACTGGTTGTTTTGGGTACACACAGGTACTATTGGGAGCAATTTAAAGTAAACCATTACATTTATACATCTAGAGTTGTTGATTTTCAATGATTGCTCACAATAGTACATAACACATAATAGTTGTTTATATGACAAGAGTGTAAAGTGAAGTGAGCGACAACGAATGCTATGAACCCTACAATTTCAAATAACACACTTTACACTAGAGTTATATACAATATTTTTTGTACAACTGTATTTTAAAGAAAATAATAAAGAACTATTGACAGTAGATTAAAAAATGAAGTTGGCCAAGATCAAAAATGCGTTATGAATTCATTACATCAATACGTCAAAATTAATTGCAAATGTTTATAATTGTCAACTTTATATGTAAATAATCGTGCAAAATAGATAATTATGTATATATGCAGGACTTTATTGGATGAGCCTGGTTTATAACTAAACGAGCGAGTCAATAAAGTCGTATCATGTACGAGTAACATACATTATTTTATGTTCTACTACTTTGAGTACCAAAAATAATAAATAATTCAACAATAAAAAAAATTTAAAAAATAACATTTTTGTTCTGACATTTATGAAAGTATGTTATCAAAGTGTACTTTGATTGTTGCTATAGCTACTAATGTTACTTACAAAAAAATTTTTTAGTGTTTGGTATGCAATTTTATAATTTAATCCTGGAGTTTTTAATAATTTTCACATTTTTCAGTGTATTTAATTGTGTAATACGATTGATATTGCAATGATTTCTGAAATTATTGATGTGCTTCCTGATGAGTGTAGAAGTAAATGAATCACTTTTACCCCAAGAGTCAGAAAAATTGTATGAAGACACATATCATGCATATCAAAAGTGATGCTTAGAAAAAAAAAATCACCAAAACTACAGAAGACGGTATTTTAGCATATTTCAACACCAAACTTGCCCATTATGGAAATTCTTTTTTATGGTCTAAGTACTCGATGTTAAATTTAACAATTAACTTGAAAGAAGGAGTAGTTATCAGTAAATTCTCGAGCGTTGCTCCATTTCTCAAGAGAAAAGGAGAGAGGTATAAGCCCAAGAAGTCTTCAAGTTTAAATAAAGAGAATATTGATAACTTTTTAGTAAATGCTAGAAATGATGAGCAATAAGGTATGCTTTTTATTAGTGATTTGTTTTTAAAGAAAGAATAGCAAAATTGTATTTTTTAGGTTCCTAGGTATCCTTACATTTCGGATCGTGGGTGCCTGTAGGCATCAAGAATTGAAAACTTGGAACAAGATCTACTAATAAAAATCGAAGATACAAAGACAAAGAAAGACAGGTCTTTCATTATAGTTCCAGGGAAATTACAAAACATAAATTTAGATAACACAATAGCTTTTTATAAATTATGTGAAAGGAAAATGTACTGTGCAACCTGTAGGAGTGCATAAAATTGCTAGTGCCAAGTGTCATGGCCAGATTTCTAAAGTTAGAAAATCTGTCCCTGTACACAGAGCATTGCTTTTGACGTACATCAGCTAGTATTCTAGCAAATGCAGGAGCAAGTATGGAAGGTATAAAAAGGCATGGTTATAATATTGGGAAAAAAAGCAAGATCGCTTGTTGAATAATTAATCTTGCATCTTAAACAAAATTAATTATCCAATTAACAATCATTCATTGATTATTCAATTAATAATGAACAACTACAATCTGGAATAGCAATAAGTGGCAACAACAATTGTACAATTAACATTTATTGTAGTGATAAATAATTTATTGGTGTTTAAACTGTCTTTGTCTTGGGAGGTTGTGGATATACAATATACCACAGTTGTCCAATTTTTTGTTATGTTTTCTTCTTTAAAATTGTTATTTTTACATTTTTTATTAAATACGTACATCTAATTTGCTTTATTTTTATGGACTAGTACAATAAAGCATGGCCTTCCGGACTATAAACACTATTATAAACAAGTATTTATGATGCAGTAGAACATAACAACGTTTATATGACCTTTATTTACCCACCACAGCTGACTTAAAAACGTCATGTGGACGAACCCTATTGTATATTTAACCTCAAAAATAGTTTAGTCATGAGGGAACACTATTTTCTAACTTTTAATTCTAAATGATAATGTAATGTGTTACCAACAGATCAACAATTATGTTTCTGCCAAATGCATATCTTACTGAGATTTAAATTTACAATCTTACGACTGGCTCCTTTAATTTTTTTAAATTAGTCTTCAAATTGTTAAAAATTGATTGCTGCAACGATAATTGTGAATGTGTTTTCAGTGTTAGCTGATCAACCTTGTTGTTGGGGGAAATATATAGGATGACCTATCTTTCAAAGCATGCTATTCTTTACAGATCTTTGATTTTGGTAGCTGCGAATTAGAAGAAGTAAACAATTTTAATTATGTACCTCCCTATAATTTCACATAAGTAACAAAAAGTATCCAAACATGGTATCAGTTAAATCTGTAGAAAATTCTTGATCCAATTGGCCTACTTGTTCCAATGAGATGGTATTTTTAAAAGTAAGGTTATGAGCCTTTGAAAGCTTAGATTCTAAACTAAAAGTCTAAATGAAGTAACCATGGAAATAGAAACTAAAGAAGACTAGTGCATTTGATTCAGAATGTTTTGTAGAATCTAAATATGTAAATATAAATACAGGGTGTCTCATTTAAAATAAGAAAGTTAATGTCATTTCCGGTGAAATTGGAAGTGAAGTTAATGTGTTTAACATTTCAGGAAATTGCATTTATTAAGTATAATATTCATTTCAAATTGCATTAAAATCTGTCCATAAATAAAAATTAAAAGCTCATACACATGGCCTCGGTCACCCAGTATAGTCAAACATGATCTGGGATGAGAGGCCCTAGACTACTATTCGCTTTTTACTTCCAATCAATATCAAGACTGTTTCATTTTCAGATTTTAGGTTATATTAGTAGCTATACCTTAATTCAGCTTATATTCAATTTTCCACAAAAAAAACAAAATAGACTGTAGACATTTTTCCATTCCAAGAAAAGCATCAAAGGCTATGAGTTGCCAAACAAAAATAAAGCAAATCAAACAGAGTATTGTCAAGTTATATTGAATTTATATATGTAAAACAATAGAATAAGTGAGTCACTAACATAATAAAAGGTAAGTTAGGACATCCTATTTTCAAGGTAATAGCACTAAATTTAAAATAGATCAACATTTATGGACAATCTGCAGATAACTTTATGCCCCATGGAAAAGATATATAGATCATTGGTAATAAGCAGCAGGGTTAGAAGGTGAATGTATGGGTGAATGAAAATAGGTGTTTTGCACATAACATCAAAAATTAGAAGGCTAGAGGTACAAAGATGATTGATTGATTGATTGATTGGCTGGTTAAAGTTTAAGTAACTCAGTTGATCTTAAAGTATACATTATCAAAAACAAACTGAATGCCAACACGACTGTAAATACGTGAATACTAAACATAACCTTATTTTACCTCCAAACAAAAGTCATGTGCTGCAATACATCTATAACAGTCTAAACCAGCGGTTCCTAAACTGACAATCTGTGAAATATTTTGAGATTTACGAACAATAATAATTTCAAATGTAGTCACTTCAATCCAAGCCACCACTTGAATCTCTTCCAGCAGTACATTTCTTTGAGAAAACCTCTCCATATTTGTTGTCACAAATGTTAATTTCTTTTGAAGGAATGCAAAGACAAGAACTAACAAATATAAGGAGAGATATTCAACTTGTTTACAGCCAAAGAAATGATTTATAGTTGCCGACTGCAAAATAATGCCTACGTATTGATCATGACTTATAGAATCTGATTTATGAAAGTAGAACATGTTGCATCAGAATTATTAATTTGGCAAACTTAATTCCATATTTAAGCTAGGTAGGCTCTACTATATATTTGTGAGTCCAATTCAATTCAATTCAAAGTAAATCAACTCTGTCGGTCAGTGTGCATCATTTGACTGTTGCATGACTCACTAAATCTTTATGGTAAAAAAGGGAGATTCATCAGCTGTGGTTGTCTTACTCAGTTTGTTGAAACTGTGACTGTCTAGATTCAAATGAAGTACTGAAGCTATGTGTATAAATTTTTTATACGACACTGTTATTACTAAATTGAAAAACAATTTTTAATTTTAATTTTCTATATGTATGTAAAATTAATATTCAATCTAGTAATAATAAAACTATCGACTTTATTTTCATTCCAAACTCAAGCAAAAAGATTTAACTGTCAACATTAGGAAGCAAATATTTGACAAAAAAAAAACAAAATTTTCAGTTTTTGTTTTCCAGTTTGACAAGAATTTAATCTTAAATTTATAAAGATCTAGAAAGTCTTTTAAAAGATACTCTGTAACTATGATATGGAACAAATCACAAGTTTGAAGACTAAACAATAACATACTTGTAATAATGTAATAATTATGTGATAGATATCCTAAAACTTCGCAGAATAAAACTAATAATGAATTTTTGTTTTTAATGATAAGAACAAGATTTCATATTAATCTACAACAGCAATCTATTTTATTTTGAAATATGAAACATTTGGTAACTTCCCTCCTACCTGATCAGATCTATTTTAACTGTATAGAACACCAATACATAAAATTCATCTATCACATTTTTACTTTTTAAAATTTTGTTTGAAGATTAGTACCTCTCTAGCTACGAGATTCTAATACATTAATGATATTTTTCTACTTTAAACCCACACACCATGTGGATTTTTATTCGTTGGTACGGCATTTTCCAATTGCCTTGGTGAACCAATCATTTTTCTTGTGCTTCCTGCTCTGTTAGGTCCCTCAAATACATGCCTTAATTCATCTGGAGGTGCAATACTTAAACTTTGAAGATTAGCTTCTTTCATTTCATGTACTAAATGCTCTAGTTGTTTCTTTTTTTCTATTATAGCTAACTCTAAAGCTGCCACCTAAAAAAAAGAATTAAATAATTTTCATTAACAAAATCAAAATTAAACCATAAATTCAAATTTACTTCTTTCTTTAATGTTTCTGCAGTTAAATGATGCAGTTCAGTGCTTTGTTTAGCTATTTCTATTTCTTTTTGCAGACGTTCTACTTCAATTAAAAAGCTTTTTTCTAATTGTTTCCGGGAATCATTTCTTCTAGATTGTGCACGCTGCTCTAATTGCAATTCTTCCATAACTAATCTAAAAACGAATAAAAACACATCGTGAGTAAATCTGTATAATTAATGAATTTTAAATTCTTTTTACCTGATCTTATTTTTACACTGCAATAATTCGGTTTCACAATTTGCTAATTTTGACCTTAACAATGTTATTTCAGATTTTAAAGTTTTTTCTTGCTGCTTAACTATTTCCGATTCTTCTTCTACATAGCTTAAAGCTTGAATCTAATTGATAAAAAGTTATATTATGCAATCAAAAAAAACCATTATAATAAACGAGATTACCTGTTCATTATTTATTCTATTGGTGTTACTAATATTATGGACTTCCTGAGCTACAAAATCTAACTGAAACTGTTTTTCTCTTTCTTTACCTTCCCAATATACAATTTCAGCGTCAAACTGAAAACGAATCACAAGATTATCATTAATATGGTTATAGTTATAGGTGTAGTGTAAGGAATGGGTAAATATATGCACTTGGTCATCATTTTCTTATAAAAAATAGTGTTACAGCAAAATTATGACTTCAACCAAGTATACTTCTTTAGTGTAAAATTGAAATGTGCACCCAATCGCATGTTCAAAGATTCCAAAAAGCTACTAGCAAAAAAGTTATAAGCAGAAACTGCTCACCAAAGTAGTGTAGCTAGCATCCTCTATTAGTATCATAAAAACCAACATTACCATCTTATTTGTCAACAATTGAAACCTAAATATACCAAATTTGAACAAAATTGAGTTTTTGAGTTATAACTATAAGGAAAAAATAAAAATGCTTATTGCAAGTTAAGCTCAATTATCCTATTTTGACCCCAGGAATTCATCCCTAAACATTTTATCACTATTTCCCAGACACTCTGTATATATAGATGTGGATATCTATTTTATGCAATAGAGTGAAGAAACAGCTAACTTAAGGCATAATCATAATGGAACAAACATACATCTGTGTACTAATAGGTAGTGAAATTACTGAATCTTTAATATTATGCTGTGCTTTGGTATCCGTGGCTTGGAAATAATTCTATTTTCTCTGTCTAGAAAAATGTGCAGACATATATTTGTTCCATCATAATTGTAACTTGAAGTTAGCCCCGTGTTCACTTTATTGAAGCTAAGTGTTATGCCTCTGGTGGCAGAAATACTGAACTAAATTCTGAAGTCATCTTCGTCATCAATGTATGTATTTTTTAATTTTTATTTCTACATCAAATCCGTTCAATCTGTATACAAACGTGTTTTGTTGTACGTATGTATGTCAATTTGGCCCTGTGTTCATGTATGTTATTTATTTTAAATGGCAGCAATGTAATTTTAAATGGATTATAAATTTCCAGGTGCATGTAAGCAGTTTAGGTTTAGGCAAGTTAGGTTAGAAAAATTAACAATATCATTCACTTTATATAAATAATGACTTACTTCAATATCTTAAAAATACTTGAAATACGCAGTAAACAACATATAAATAAATAAATCTTCTCAATTTAGTTCAGCATTTCTACAATCAGAGGCATAACACTTCACTAGAATTGCTGATTTCCAGTAGGTAATGGGAGCAGCCTAGAGTTCTAATTTCCATGTTTCCTAGATTTTTATTATATCAGTGTCCTATAAAATGGCTTTTTTGCGATTGTACTGCTGCCTGCAGCCAACCATTCGAACTTCAGAAATATTAATAAATACAGTGGAACTTCCATAACTCGAAATTCAAGGGGCGCGATTATTAGTTCAAGTAGAAAATACAGTTACAGAAAATTACGTGCAATTGGTATTGAAGTGCAAAGGAACGCAATAAATTTTGAGTTGAAGAGAGACTCGAGTTACAGAAGTTTGACTTATGGGGGTTCCACTGTATCTTAATATTAAACAGGGTGTCCCAAAACGCTGTGGACATACCTTACAGTGTTTTATTGTATCATCAATCTTTCATTGAATTCGATTGCTTTTATTGACCCGGATAGTACAGCAATGGTGACACCTGCCACAATATGCTAATAGTGTAAATAGGCATACACAGAGCCAAGTTATACTGCACCAATGTGAGTCAGAGCCTGAAGTCAAGAGGAAATTTTTTCTGTGATCAAATTCACAGAATCATATGATCTTGTAGCTGTGTCGACATTAGATAAACAACGTATGATTCCTTGGTTCGATTTCAAAAATTTATATGGAAGATTATCCCCGTGTCATTAATTTGTGTTGTGAGTTCCAACACTTCACTTGGTGCATTTGTTCATATACTTATCTTTGTCTAACATGTATCAATACACCAAGTAAGATATGTCGCAACTTGCAACACAAATTACTTATGCAGGAATATTCTCTCGTGATTAGTGGTGTACAAGTACGGTTGTAAGTGAAATTGATTTAAGTCTTTTTAAACTAACACACTAATCAATTTAACGAAGTTACAAAATCAATTCAATCAAATCAATTTTAGTCTGTTTAAGTCAATTTATTGAATTACAAATTAATCGTTAAATATTGATTTTTTTTCTGAATCGATCCATGAATTCTTGAAGTAGGCTATTAATACATTGCTTTGCAGAACATAAGGATTGTCTACGGAAAAAAGTAGTCGATAGAAAATGAAAATATCAAGCAAATAAAGAACAAACACAACTTTATTTTATTATTAGAAAACAAACAAACAAACAAACTCTTAAACAAAAACAGAATATAATAGAAGCAACTAAGTGTGGGAAAAAGCCCTAACTTTTCTTCTGATACCTCGCATCAATGCTTGTACACCATCATTGCTCACCCTATCACACATTGAATCCCATATTCATTTAAAATTCCTTTCGTCTGTCGCGATCCTTCCTGTCTTCTTCAATTTGCGTTTGACAATTGCCCAATATGTTTCAATCAAACGCAATTCCGGACAATTTGGAGGATTGACAGTTTTAGGTACAACTTCTATATTATTGGTTGAATACCAACTCAGAGTGGCTCTAGCATAATGGGCCGTCGCTAAGTCGGGCCAAAATATCACTGAACCTTTGTGACTTCGAATTAATGGTAAGAGACGTTTTTCCAAGCACTCTTGTATGTATATCTCCTGATTAATTATACCAAAAGTAACAAATATCTTGCTTTTCAGGCTGCAAGAGCAAATTGCTTGCCATACAAGAAATTTCTTAGCAAACTTATCTACTTTTATGGTTTCAAATTTATCACTAACATCACCTCGTTTATATGCAACATAAAATTGTTGACCCGGTAGCTGTTTAAGATCGGCCTTCACGTATGTTTCATCGTCCATCATAATACAGTCAGTTTTCATTAAGAAATTTGCATATAATTTACGTGCACGCGTTTTACACAATCGTTCTTTAATAGAATCACGATTTGGAACTGCAGACACTTTGTAAGATTGTAATCCTTCATTTTGTTTAATTTTTGTACGTACGATTTGGATATATCACATTTTCTTGCGACATCACGAACAGAGAGGCCTGGGTTTTTCTTAAACTCTTTGATAATCCTTTTCGCCTTTGTTTTACCCACTGGACCCAATTTTCTTCCCGAACCTTTTTTTCTTCCAACTGACAATGTTAATTTGTAATTCGCCAGAACCTTTTAAACTGTTGATTTTGCTAACTTTGATTGCGACATATTGTTATTTTGGTTGTAAGTGTACAGTATCTTTTTCTGTATTTCAACTTGCCTTGACAACATTTTAATAAATTGTGTTTGTACAACGACAATTCAACTTTAGAAGAATTTACACTTCATATGCACTGACAAGGTGACAATTGACCATCTTTTGTTTTAACAGCATTTCGCCACAGCAAACTCGACCACTTTTTTTCGTGAACAATCCTTAAGTCAAAGATGAGCATTAAAAGAGTTTTTTAAACTTATTTTAGCTGGAAGTAGAAAAGGTATTATAAGCCATATCTCAGTTCAAAAACATCTTCAACTGCAAACATACACTTACGTCCCTTGTAGCATAAATAACTATTATCACATTGCAGTTTACTCACTTCAATTTTTTTTAGAAAACTATTTTATTATTTCACTCTCTCTCTTTTCTACTTTGATCTTAATATCCATAAAATTTTTCTTTTTGTTTACCCAACAATAGATTGTCAATCATACATTGCAATCTATACTATTAGAGCAAGATAGAATACTTTCTATTACGAACTTCTGATGAATGATCGGAAATTTTAACAATGAAACAAGATCCAAATAATGCAAATAAATTTTCGACTTCTATGAGAATTAGTATGACAAAGTGATTGTAATCCACAAAAAGTAGAAAGAGTCATATTTATATTATTTAAAGATGCATGTTATTAACATTCTTATTAGAGACAAGCACGATTGTCATGACCTCTAAGTATTGGAAATATGATGATGAACAACAAAACATGTCATGTCAGATCAGGAAATCTATCATCAGCTCTAGCAACATTGACTGCAGTTGTTGTTCACCTCTTTTTCCATCATATTTAAAAATCCAACACCATATTCTTGCCAATACAAACTTTATTTAATCCAAAGCACACTATTATTTCTTGCTTAAAGTACTTTCTCTGATTCTTTGTAATGAAATACCATTTTATACATTGTCAAAATCAGAAAGACCTGCTCTATTTATTTATACGAGAATTGAACAGAGTTAACCCGAAACAATGACTGAAACAATCATATTCTTAGTAATTAAGAATGATCAGGTTAATGTAGGTGAATTTTCATAAATGCCTTATATGCAACCTTCAAAAACTGTCATTATCACTGTAAAATGTTGATTGTCACTAACTTTTATGCAACTGGCATCAGATTGTAAATACCTAACCTAACTACTTTCTTTTCCCATTCAATTTTGACCACCCTGAGATGCTTTGCATAATCAATAAACATAAACTTTAATGTAAAAGGTGTGACACAAACCCAAATACACCTTATTATCTTACCTTACTGAGATCAGCCTGTTGAGTTGTTAACTTCTCTCTCTGATAATTTACTAAAGAAACTAATTCTCTATATTGTGTATTATACAATACAGACTCTTCTACCTTATAATCCATTTTATTATTGTGTTCTATTTTATTTTGTGAAACTTTATGGGGTTCCTGTAAAATATAAAATTTAATAAATTATTTAACAATAACTACAAAATTCAAATAATTCACCTGCACTAAATTTTTCTTAAATTTATCATAATTAACTGATGAGGTAGGTGGAGGTGGGTCTCTGTAAGGAGGTGGTGCTGGCGGATGAATCGCAGGACGATGACTAGGAGAATCAGATATATCTGTTACTATTGTTTGACTGGGTTTTTTAGGTGAACTATGGCCATCACGAACTTCTAACTGGGCAGATCGAACTTGAGGTACACCCTTCACTATACCCACATTATCGGAACTAGCATGATAACTTCCACTAAAAACATGCAACAAAATTACTAATCAAAAACACTTAATTCTTCAAAAAGCTACCTGAATGTAAGAGATTTCTGTATTTCTTTATTTCTTTCTGGAGATTCCTTTGTTTTTTCTGGAGAACATTTGTTTTTATCTAGAAGCTCAGTTGAACGATTAGGAGTTGACGGACAAACTGGTGATGTGGAAGATACTACTGGTCGACTTGAAGAAGAATTTTTATTGATATCACTTCTTTGTAAGATAAACTGTACATCATTTGAATACTCGCCCCATTTTAATAAGATCTACCAAATAAATATATCGTAAAATACATTTATATAAAAAAGTAGGACACATAAATTTCACCTAAGATTTAATAAAACAAAAAATATATTTACCTTCATAGGATTCTCAGTAGGTGCTAACTGCCTTTCATTGCTTCTCCACCTCTCTATTAACGTAAAACGACCTGATTTTCCTGTTGCATGTGCTAATGCATATACAACATCCTAGAAATCCAAGCTTTTAGAGATGAAATTTAGTATCTAATGACAATGTTACCTGGCATGTAGTATTTTCTGTTACACCACAAACTATACGCTGAATCCCTTCGACCCAAACCTTCAGTTCCATATTGTCTTTCAAGTGATGTACATTAACCTTTGCATGATATGGAAATTTACATTATTGCTCTAATACACACAGATACTTTATTAAGTTATTAACTCTTAAAAACACCTTTTATTCTTTAACATAGTTTAAATAGGAAAATATAAGTAAAACAAAAATAAACAATGGTACTCACCTGAATTTGTGCACAAGTATAATCATGATGATACAGTAACACTTTCTTTACACATATCTCATTTTATTCAATATTTTAACGATTATCAGTCATACAAATACTAACTGCACATAGTTTATTAAGATTTTCAACATTTTAAAAATTTATTTACAATAACAAGTGTCAATAACTGTCAAATAGTAATCAGCTGTCAGAAGTAGTTTTTTGGCATTTTTTTCTTTGCAACATTGCCAACAGTAGAAAAGCATAATTGAATAGTTTTATTTATCGTATAATGTTGGTCATAGCGTGTTGTTTACAAAGCAAAGTTTACATAGTTTCCCGCCAAACTGGGCATTAAGTCAGAAGTCTGAAGGGTGAAGAAACTGGTAGAAAAGCTGGATTAAGGGTTTTGAAGAAATTATTGTACTTAATTTTTTATTCTTTTAATTCAGTAGATGAAGAATGGCAGCGAAGTAAGTTACACAAAATATTTTGTTTAAAGTTAACGAAATATTAATAATAATGTCTGCTTTACTTTAACAGTGAAATCACCAGTCCTGCTGCAAATCGCGGTCTCGATAAAGTAACTTTAGAAATTATTGTCGATAAGGGAAAGACAGATCAGGTTAATAAGGAGAATGTGGATCAAAATAATATGAGTGATAGTAGTAACACAGAATCAATTTATATGCCAATGTTCCTGCATCATGAGCATGAAGAGTATCAGTATTTAAATCACATTCAACGCATTATTGAAGCAGGAGTTAAACGTAATGATCGTACTGGTGTTGGCACCTACGGGATTTTTGGTGCACAGATGCGTTATTCTTTACGTAACAATGTTTTCCCACTACTTACCACAAAACGTGTGTTCTGGCGTGGTGTTGTAGAAGAACTTCTCTGGTTTATAAGGGGCAGTACAAATGCAAAGGAATTGTCAAACAAAAAGATTCACATATGGGATGCTAATAGTTCCCGTGAATTTCTAAATCAAATGGGATTTGTTGATCGAGAAGAAGGCGATCTTGGTCCAATATATGGATTTCAGTGGCGTCATTTTGGTGCTCCTTATAAGGGTATGCATGCTGATTATACTGGACAGGGAGTCGATCAACTTAAAGAAGTTATTGAGACTATACGTAATCGCCCAAATGATAGACGCATTATAATGTGTGCATGGAATCCAGTTGATATACCAAAGATGGCTTTACCACCTTGCCATTGTCTTGTGCAGTTTTTTGTGGCAAAAGATGAATTATCCTGTTTATTATACCAAAGATCAGCTGATATGGGATTGGGCGTACCATTTAATATAGCAAGTTATTCATTGCTTACTGTTATGATTGCTCATGTTACGGGGTTAAAGGTAATATTTCATAATTCATAAACATTGCAAAAATTTCTATAGGTATACAAAATTTAAAAAACATTTCATTTATATTAAAAACGAGAATTGTCCGGTTGTATATTTATTTATTAAAAACGAGATATAATAAATATTGAAGAAACAGTTAGTTATCATTTTTGTCTGTTTTCAGCCAGGAGAATTCATTCATACCTTGGGTGATAGTCATGTCTACTTAAATCATGTGGAACCTTTAAAAGAGCAGTTAGCAAGAGTTCCAAGACCTTTTCCATTCTTACATATTAAGAGGCAGGTGTCCAATATTGAAGACTTTGCACTGGATGATTTTGAATTAATTGGTTATAATCCATATCCAACAATAAAAATGCAAATGGCTGTTTGAAGCATTTATTAAAAACTTAAAAACCACTCAGGATTGTATTCATCCATATTTGATCAATTCTAATTAAATAATACTTTTAATCTTGAGTTCTCTTTTTACACAAAGTACTTAATCAGTTATTGTGTTTCATCAATCATCTATACGTAAAAGAATAGTAAATAAATCTGAATATTTCTAAAAGATGTATTTTTAGAGTATTTTGTGAAACAAATTACAAAAACCTTTAAAAGGTGTTGATGTAATTTGCAAATGTGCATATTTTATGTACTTCAAATTATTTTCATGTATTTTACTTTTTCATAAGCGCTTTATATTATTAACATTTATAAAAAATTATTAAATAAACATAATCTATTAGATACTACAAGTTCTTTCTAAAAAACCTGTTTTAAAAAATGACTAGGAATGTGAAAGAATGTTTAAGACTTAGTAGACCTAGCTGTAAACTTTAGTTCAATTATCTCAAAATGAATATGGTGCGACATTTCTTGTTTTTTTCCTTGTACTCTTCAAATGACATTTTCTAACGCAAATCAACATCTTGAGAACATGCATGCAATTTGAAGATCTCTGCAGTTTATAACTTTAAAATTATGATACTGAAAGATTATATTTAAAAAAAAGTATTGTCTTTGCCTTTACAAAAATTGACGATCGTTCAGGAACCATTGACTGACAGCGCTATGCTGCTTGTTCACGAACACAAAGTTTGTAGTGCTTGTTTTATACTACTTGTTCAACCTAGGGTGCCTTGATATTGTTTTATTAAATATCATTTTAAAATGACATTTAATAAAACAATATCAAGGCACACTAGTTCAACCTAGTGAAAACAAACCCAAATGCCACTCACTTTAAGAATAGCTATCTTTGTCTTACACTAGGTAACTTTAATGATGCTGCTAAATTCGTAGAATATTCAGAGCTCTTGGATCCATTCTGAAATTCTATACACACCTTTTCTTATGTTCGGTCCTTAGGACATACAGTATATTCCATTCATGACAAGGCTATAACTAAAATTTAACTTTAATCTCAACTACTACTGAATGATTGAATTTTTCAGGGAGGGGATTAAATAAAGTACCATTAAATAGAAAACTCAAATGTTTATTTGTAACAAACAACACAAAAACAAAATCAATTTTATGAGTTTGCACACATTCACGAGCTGACAGCAAGTAGTAGCATTGACATGAACTTTTTGGACAATTGGCAGTAATCATCAATTTCCATAAACACAAATGCAAAAGCACCCATCTCCCTCATAACAAAAATACAAAACGAATCTACAAAAAATTTCTGGAGTAAACTGATTTTTTTTATTAATTTGTATTATTATAAATTTATAAGTAAAATTATATTCATTACAGTATTATGTTAACTTTAACGTCTCTACTTCAAAATGTTTGCTGCGCAAACAGTGGGGCAGTACTCTTTTTAAATAACAAATCTTCCCTTCCACAAGCATAAAGCCATCTCTTGGACCTACAAGATACAAACAAAACAGTGTCATTATGAAACTTACATGTCAGGATCTTTTAGGAAAGCTAAAGAATTTAAAATTTTCTTGCCTTGAATTTGAATAAAGAGTTTGTTTACAATCCCGGTACCTGCATACCATGCCACTACCCATCTTTTTCTCACTCATCTTGACAGGTAAGAGGTAAAATGTTATGTCTATTATTAGAGATTATTAAATTGACTAAGAAACAACACGAACGCTAAGTTTGTATTTCCGATATTAAAAATAAGTGGTTAGCGTTAGCAGATGATCATTCAAAATAACGAGAATTTAACTTTTCTAAGCAGTTGAGAAACTGAGTTATTGAATAAAACAAATAAAGATATAAAATAAAATAAAAATTACATATGGGCTTAGCTTATTAGTATATTGAAACTACCCACCTCTAATTTTATATCAAAGATGACGGATTCCTTCTTCCGATTACGTCCGAATATCAACGACTGGACCTTTAAATTGGAATCTTGTTTGGTCTTGTTCATCCCGCTTTCACAGTCATATTGTTCTTGGCTGACTGTCGTATCTTACACTTCCTTAATCTTTGACTTTATAACAAAAATTCACGTTAAACATCCCCTTAACGGCAAAGTCACGTGACTAAATACAGTAAAAGTTTAGCGGGCATTTTTAAAGAGTTTGAGCAAACATCCGACAATATACTAACGTTAATACAACCTAACATAACTTGACGATCTAAGTATGGATATGGTTATTGACGAAAAAAAGTTTTCAATTTATTTATTATTGTTGTTATTATTATGTGGCTAAGGCTTCAGGTAGCGGTTCTCTTGGACCTCGTGGTTTCAATTACTATGGTCATTTCGCCGCCAACTAGAATTTATCCTCCTCCCAGAGGATGGTATCCGTTTCGGGGTTTTTCCGCATGAAAAATCTCATCAGACCTCGGCCGGGAATCAAACCTGCAACCATTCATTGGGTTGATAGTCAGATGCGTAACTATCAGAGCCATCAAGGCTCCTAATTTATTTATTATTAATAAATTAGTATAACAGTAAAAATATCGTCAAAATTCACACGCTCGAAGTACACGCCACAACTTCCTAACCTTACAAACCGATTTATCGATATTTGATATGTTATTTGCATAAGGAAATAGAGAGCTCCGATAAACTTTAGCGTTACTATAATGATTTGAGCATGTCCAGTTATCACAAACAACGTTATCGTATATCGGAATTTGTGCTCAAACTCATTAGTGAAGGCACAGCATAGAACAGGTTCTTGTTCTGTGCTGGTGGTATTATTTTATTGATATTTATTACGAAAAGCGTCGTATAAATTTTTTATAAAGTATTTTTTTAAGAAAAAATATATAAAAATGTTTCTTAAAAATTATATTAAGTAGGTAATTAAAAATCAATATAGATTTGACGTTTTCATAAAAAACTTCTTACGAAAAAAATATGTTTTTCAAAATTATATATTATATGAGCTTAACGACTAACTAAATCGACTAACTAAAAAAAAAGTAAGTTAAATTTTATAAAAAGTACATACAGGGTGTTACTTAATGTTATGTACTTTTTTTAATGGGTGATTCTTAAGCCAATTCTAAGTCGGAAAGCTCATATAAATGTATGCCCTAAAATGTTTCGTTTTAAATATACAGAGTGTTAAATTTTTTATTTTTTTCTGTCCTTACCAAAAATTTTGAAAACAGTTTGAGATATTACACTAAATTTTAATATAGATTTTTTATGGTATAAAAACACACTTTTTGACCCAAAACAGTTTTTTTTTAGTTAACCAGTGGCGTAGGTATGGTTACGTTCCGATACAATTTTAACGAAAAAATTGTTACGCCACTAATTTCTCAAAAGTATTATTTTATTATGATTACTATTCAATTATAAACAAAACAGGCCTCTTTTATTTTTTTCGTATAGCTTATCATTTTAAAGGAAATAATTAAAATATTACCGAGATTATTCATTACATGGATAGCTGCAACTTGTTCCTAAGCAAAAACCGTTTACATAAAATTAAGTTAGCCTTAGCTATTCTTTTTTCTAATGAACGCTTATTTTTATCTAGTGTTTTGTAAATCTTTGGTAAAAACCGAAAAAAATTGAAAACTTTAACACCCTGTATATCGAAAACTAAGCATTTTAGGACATACATTTATCTGAACTTTTCGACTTAGAATTGGCTCAAGAATCACCCATTAAAATAAGTACATAACATTAAGTAACACCCTGTATAATAAACGCAGCTATTGATCAAAAGCATAAAAATGCCTGCAGAACGGCAACCCGATACACTGATGACGTATGTTTTTATCCCGTGGGCGTGGTGAAAGCTTTATTGAACAGATCTCGGTTTTTTAGGTCATGACAGTCATGATCAAACTCTCTAGTATATTAGTGAGAATAGTAATATGAAATTGTTATTACAACCAAATAGATACCCAACGGTTTTAAAATGAACTATACGTGTTGCTGATGTATTTACTGCTAGTACTATTAGATGTCGTCCATACAGAGAGGTGAATTACATTACAGTTGTACAATTCAATAAAATCAATTTTTATGTCCGTAATAATAATATTAAACGGGTATGACTAATTGGAACGTATGTTGGGTTGGCTGGTGTAGAAAAGAAACTTGTATTAAGTTGACTTGACAAATTAGTCATCATAGTAGATATAAGAGAAGTGTAGATTAAAATTAACTAAATTTTTATTATGATACATAATGCCTAGAAGTGGTCAAGAAGTGGTGTACGAAGGTTGGTTGACGAAATCACCACCGACAAAACGAATCTGGAGGGCTGTAAGTGTATATATTTTCTTTTTTTATATTAAAATTGCCTTATACCTATTATACCTTATGTTTGATTATTAATTATCTTTAACCATTTAATTGCATATGATTCATGCAATTGTTGAAATTGAAAACAATGAACTTTAATCAAAGCAATAATTTATTTGTAGCGTTGGAGAAGACGATGGTTTTCTTTGCAAAATTCAGGAGAACTACCAGGACAGTACTTTTTAACATATTATACTGATAGGAAATGTCGTAAATTAAAAGGGACTATTAATTTAGATCATTGTGAACAAGTTGATACCGGATTAAAATTCGAAGATAATAAATATAAATTTGATCATATGTTCGATATAAAAACACCGACACGTACTTATTACCTTGCTGCTGAAACTGAAGAAGAAATGAAGGCTTGGGTCAATTGTATTTGTAATATTTGTGGACTTAAAGCTACCACCGATGATGAAGCTGGTAAACAAAATTTTTTATTTTTATCAGTACTTTAGTAAAGAGGTTTGTTTTAATCATAATTGTACTTTTCGGGATTTACTCGTTTATTCAAAACAAAGCATAACAGATAAATTATCATTTTGTATCTCATGTTTGCAGATTAGTAAATAAATTTAAAATTTTCCTTTTCCTATATGCAAGGAAGTTAATGTTCGATTTGAAGAGATATGTATGTAAACAAACCTTTTTGTAAAATTTCCTTTTAGTGTTCAAACAAATCCTTTTAACAGAAACAATTAATTGTTTCTAACAATAGTAGGAAAATAGTTTTATCTATAGATATCTCTTTAAAGGGGAATTGATATATTTTGTTGAAGATTAAAACTAAAAAGGATAAAATATGGAGTATTATTATGATTACCTGCACAAAAAGTTAAAACAATTTAAATATAATTTTTGTAATTGGTGATTATATAGTTCATTTCTAAAGTATAGAAAAAAAATTGAAAATAATACAGGAAAACAAAAGAATTTTTTATTCCTTGTTAAATGGTGAACATACCCATTTATTATATTTATTTTTAAAAGCAGTGACACAGATCAAGTCTTAAAATACTTTTAAAACGTAATTTTGATTATAATTTGGCTTGAAAGAAATTATTGAAATTCAAATGATTCTCTCATGCATGAAAACAGTGACATTTGTAATGGCTGTTGTGTGATGTTATATGTCTAGGGTTAATAGATAAAGAAAAATAAAACAATACTCCAGTATTGATTGCCAATTCTCCAACTATTACATTTTGAAAGTAATTAAGATTTGTTCTAATTTTTTACTTGAAACTGTTAGGGAAATTTCATAATTTATGTTCTGATTATTAATGCTTTCAAATGGTTTGTTTACAATGTTAGTGACACCATTGGCATCACATCTTTGAAATTGAAGATTGATAATTTGAAATTTGAAGTTAAAAGTTTGAAAATATCCTTACAAAATGAAACATTCTATATATTGTTACTAAAGCAAAATGACATATTTATAGATTTTACATAAAATTTGTAAAAAATAAATGGAAAGTAATAAAGTAGAAATTTGACGTACTGAAATAACCTTATAGAGCAAGAAGTAGAGCAAAGACAATTTGTAGATTATAGAAACACAAAGAGAAAAGTTAATGGGTGTGGATCATATCAAATGACATCACACCAATCACAATTGCATTTGCAGTCACATGAATTTTTTTAAATGTTTTTCTATTTTTAGTTTTATTTTAGTAATCCACATATCACTCAACTCAAATATAATATGAAAATGACTAATATTCTTTAATTTAAAAACCTTGCATATTCCCCACTTCAGTTTTGTCATTTATCAAAATTAAAATTTTCCTGCAGTGCTGTTAACTTTGCAAAAATAAATCATGACTTATCATAACTCATTCTGATATACCCTATTTGTTTATTCCACCTCACTCTGAAGCTTTTAAATTCTTATAGAATTTGTCTGCTGGGGTTTTCAAATCGGTTGTGGTAGGTGTGTGGTGGGCAAACAAAGATTTTTATGTGTTTTGTACTATTGGGAACAATTGAAAGTAAACGGTCAATTTAGACGTGTAAATGTAAATTTAATAGTTTACTTTCAATTGCTCCCAATAGTAGTTTTGTTTACCCATCAAAACAGTCACATGCTGGACAGGTTCTATATGTAAAGAGAGCTTAAAGATACATTTTTTAAAAAGTAAGGTTAACAGTTAAATTCATTTGCATAATTACAATGTCAGAGTTAGAGTTTATGTTAGTAATAGATATAACCGATATAATGTAATGACTATTTTTAGGTTATAATTTTGTAGGACTTTCTCTACTATTCTATGGTTGTCAGATTGCTTGTATATCATTGACTTAAATCCCATTTTGCTTTGCTGCCGTTAAATGAGCTCATACATTTTGTAGTTTGTTATATGATAAAGAATAGGATATTGTAATTTTTGTATCCAAGTGATATTCAGCAAACTTTTACAGGTTAACTGTAAAAAGTTGCATAAAATAGAATTAAAAGGTAGATATTAGTGACATTTGTTGTCATTTTGTTTAATTTTATGATTACAAACTGTTAATCAATGGTAAAATGTGTCTAGAAAAATAATCTAACAAATTAATGCAATAAATGTTTAAATTTTGACCACCAATTTCCATACAATGATAGAGATTATGTTCGAAACATTATCGCACATTCTGGGGAATTTTTGAAGTCAATTGTTGACAATCTTTTAATGAAGCTGGTTGCATCGCGACAAATCCAGGGATTAAGGAAGTCATTCAAATGCGCCTCTCCTTCCAATCCAAAGACCTGGGAAAGTTTGTTCCAAATGCTCACGAATGAAAAGTGCAAAATGTGGAGGAGCTCTATCTTGCTGAAATATCAATTGATCCTCCAGGTAACGCTCGTCATTTTCAATGATTTCAGTTAGTACTGGATCTATGAGATCCTGCAGCAATTTCAAATAGATATGCACAGTCAAATTGCCAGCTAGAAAAAAAAGGACCACCAAAAATGCCTGCCTAAACATTTAACTTTTCTGGTCGTCGAGTATGGACCATCATGGAATATTCTTGGATTTGAATCTGCCTAATAGCGACAATTTACCGTACCATTTACAAACAAAGGGCATTCATGGGAAAAACAGACATTAAATAGAAAATTTGGATTATTCGTCGCTTGTTCATCAAGTTCCTGTAGCAACTGAACCTTGATGGGTGAAACTTGTGGTGTTTTAAAATTCGTTACATACTAGTTCTATTAACGCCAGATACACCAGCCAATTTCCTCGTACTCAACATAGGATCGGCAGCAGAATGATCCAGGACTGCCACTTCCATTCATTTATTTCGTACTGGATTCTCAGCATTTTTCATTTTATTGGCCATGGATCCTGTTTCCTGGAGTGTTGCCACTAACTCTAAAACGTAATTGCGACCTACATGTTCATTTGCATGTTGGCAATTGAACAGTTTGGCAGTTCTGTTTGCGTTTTCATTATTTTCAAAGAAAAGTGAAATCATTTCAACCCTTTCTGCAATTGAGTAACCTATAATGTAAGTTTTTCTTAAATTGCAACAACAACAAATACTAGAAAATTTGCTACCTGCCCACACTAGGAAAATAAAAATTAAACATGGACATGACAAATTTAAATTAAATGAGAACAAATGTCAAATGTAAAAATTTGAAGATCATGAAGCCTTCTATGTTTTAGATTTCACACTCGGTATCCTCTAAACAAATCGATTGAATTTAAAAATTCAAATGGGGCAATATGGAGAATTGAAAGCCCTTTCTAATGATGTGCCACTTGAACCCCCTTCCCATTAGAAATCTTTGAGGGGTTGCACCCCATCTAGGGGGTTAAAGTTTAGGGTTCGGATTGTACGTCAAAAAATGTCTCCCAACACAAATCAACGCGTTTTTGCATTTCTTCGAAAAATTATTTTCGTGGGACTTATTCAGTCTGTTTTGTTTTCATTGGGCCACCTTGTATATTTTGTTTAGATATAAGAGTCGTTTGACACGGTAATATTTTTTAAATAAAAAATGTATTAAAATTTTATCGCAAGAAACTTGCTAGAAAAATAATATCAAAATTAACGTAAAAAATGTATCCTGCATGACACGGTTATAGATTTAATTTCAAAAATGAGTCAATTTCTGTTACTACCCCTGCGTTTTCTCGCGTTATCATTACCAAAATGAGGTTTAATGTTTGAATTTCGCGGGTACAGTGTGTTTGAAGTTCTAATTTAAAAATTTCGTAAGTTATTCGGGTTATTCAAATTCCTGAAACCTTAAAAATTGATATAAATGATATCAATCTATTAGTGTACTGGAGCTGGTGTTGCTACAATAATATTATTATTAGCAAATTTAAAGAGAAAAAAAAAAGTAAAGGTTAAGTTAGCGTCTTTCGAATTCTGCGCCGATATTGACGCATTTTTAACAAATAAATAGAAAGATTTCTAAATATTAATTCTTGCTTCAAAATTTAAATCAATTTTTACAAACCTGTACGATACACTTTTAAATTTTCTTAAATTTACATTGAAATATTACCATCATCTCTTGTGAATACCTGCAAATGTAATGTTGTTGATTTTATAAAGAAAATGATAAAATCATGATGCTTTCGAACTTTTTTATAGCTTTATTAGTTTTTTAATACTGAACTAGTTACACAGTTATAGTTTTCAGTACAGTTGTGGATTTTAATTGTGAATCCATGTTTTACTTTTTTTTTTGTTTACTGATGTGTAGGTCAGATTTAACTCACCTATTATGCAGGGTGAAATTTGTTTACCCGATGCTTATATTCTGAACGAAGAATTTAAAGATTTATTTTGAACAGTAAGTTTAATGTCTAATGAAGTCTGGCATTTTTCGTGGACGTACACTAGAAGTTTTAACGTGTGCAATTTAACAAGTTAAAATTCATGGTCTATTTTTTGAAAAAAGAAAAATGTGAACAGATAATATGTATCGTAAATAAGATAAAACCAATAAGGAACTCTTACTTGTTACTACTATCTGAGAGCTTATCCTACTTGTTATTTCTTTGTTTTGAATTTTCTGAGCTTGCAATATTATGTCTAGAAGATACTCAAACAATGTAATCATTGTTTTAACTTTTTAAACTGTTTTAGTTACAAGATCATTAAGTCCGCCATCACCTATTTATGAAGATAAACAGAATGAAACACTGTGTGAAAATATTAACAAAAATACAGTTGACTCACCTCCAGTATCACCAGTCAGTACAGGTCCATACATTCCTATTTCAGAATGTATAACTGGACGTTTACCAAATCAAGGTGTACAGGTATGATATTATTACATTAAATAATAGACCACTAGCTGGGAAAGGCTTTAATTAATAATGAGTTAGTTATTCATCCTTAAAAAGATTTTTAAATGAAACTTGCAATTTCTCTTATTATTAAAGAAAGAGCTAGATTTTAAAGTTAACATCACATTAGCTAATAACGACTTTAAAAATGCTGTATGCAACCAAAAGTATGGTAATATCCATGGCATTTGCATTTGAAAATAGATAAGTAATGAAATTTTTTTTTATTATCTTAGATACTCTGATATCTTACATTTTTAAATTTTGATAGACAATATAAAACTTTAATTACAGAATCACATAACCTCAAATTTGAAAGTCATTATCACACTATTTGTCATTTATGATATTTGGAGCAGAATATACTTGCTAATAATTAGCAATATTTTGTAGAATATTATCATTCCATCAAGATGAGTGATAAGTTATGTTAAAAAAGAATCTAACATTTGGATACATTGTAATGCTCCAATTATTTTAAATACCTAATATGGCCATCTAAGATTAAGAATTTTACTGCAAAATAAAATCATGAAGAGCATGCAGTATACAACTTAAATATACTTTGATATACATCTTTTACCATATTTATATTTTCCAGGATTTTTATACGTTATTGCAACATAACATAAAAAATTCATATTTTAAATCTGATCACCTTACAAAAGGTCATAACAATGATACTTATGATACAGCGCCTCCAACATATTTAAATGATATAAATTCAGAATCTGATCCAAGATTCTACGATTGTCCACGACCTTTACAACCTCCACATACTTTACAAAAGACTTACAAGAATTCAGAAATGTATAGTAATGTAGTAAAATCTGAAAAGACTTCTAATGGTTCACCATTGCAAAGTCCAACAGATTCTGAAAGTGTTTTCACAGATGATGATTGGACTCATAATACATCAGCTGATAATAGTAAGTAAACTAATCAATTCTTTGTTATGAATTTTATAATTTTGTAATTTTCAGTTATGAAGTCCACTAATCTATCTAATACATCTATGACTGAACCACTTCTTGCAGAATCGCTAAATAAAATAACTTTAGATGATTTACCAAAACAATTGGATCCACCTCCAAGACCCCCAAAACCTGCATTTGTAGCTCCAACTCCAACTTATTTTAATTTAGCACAAACTCCTGCAACTTCAGGAAAATCTAGGTATATGTTTTTCTTTGTAATAATAAATCATTTTTAACATTTGCATATTATTCCAGTAAAGAAATTGAAACAAATCATGTGGACGATGCGGGTAATTCTGAATCACGAAACCATGTGCCGGTAAGTTATTTTTTAGATTTTTTTATGTAAGATTATTAAATAATCTCTTTTTTTTCTTAGTTGGGAATTAGTGATGAAATGTATGATTTTCCACGTTCTCATCAATTAGAAAATAGTGAAAGTATGCCTAATACTCTCATTCGTAGACACTGTTATAATAATGCAGCACCAGTTAAAATTGAAGGACAAATCTTTCGATATGATATATCCCCTAAACCAAGTACAAGTTCCACTACACAAGTATGTTGATTTATTTATAACTGTGATACACTATTTAATAAAATATATTTTAGGTATTTCAGTATGATAATTTAGATGTACAAGACGAACCAGCTTCGCCGATGTCACAGGGCTCGTCATCGACAGCAGCATATTCAAATTTACCAAGCCCTGCTTTATTAACAGATACTCAGGTATTTAAAGATTTTTTTAAAATGCCAATAACCAATTAATGCTTTATATCTTACAGTTAATGCCACCTCCACAAATAAATCGAAGCTTGAAACCAAAACGAAAATTATCAGATTCATTATCTGTGTCATCAAACACTGAACCATCTTCTCCCCGACCTGCTCCATCAGTTGATAGGAGTTGTAAACCTGTGATTACTACACAAGTAATTTGCCTTTATGTTAAATTTAATGACACATTTTTATCTCTGATTAACATTTTTATAGGCTGGTGGTATGAGAAAAGCGTTTGAAAGCGAAGCTGAATATAATCGAAGAATCCGAACTGCACCTAGTCCTACCCCTCCACAAGATAATTTATATGGAAATCAACAGGTAATAAAACAATTTATTGAATTCAAAGAATTCTGTTTCATTATTTTGTTACCTAATACTAAGTAAATCTTAATCTTCTGATTTCCTTGATAAAACTGTCCCTTTAGAATCTAGACTAGGGGTTAAGTAATTGCAGTAGTGTGGCTCTCGATGTCGGATGAACCTAGAATCAACAGATTTTATTAAATGTAAACAAAAATAAATCGTACAATAATATTTTAAAGTATACAGGGTGAAATTGAAATAGAAAAAATTCAACCGACCATTCAGTGGCAGTTATCAAGAAAAACATTCTTTTTGAAATTCCAAAAAATTGTTTTGCGAGTCTAGAATACAAAATGTATCTGTTTAAAACAAAGTAATAAGAAAAAGAAAGGCAATTAATCACGTGTACTCTTATCTGAGTTACATTGAGAGGGTTTTGTTGACATTAACAATGCGTTTGCCATCCACCTGTATAAACATGAAAGATAGGCCATTGCAATGTTAAGTATTTCAAGGGCAGTTCGCTTTAGTATTTCAATTCTAAAGCGTCTCTGTATGTAATTTTTCTTATTATTGTTTCTTATTTGTTTACCTGGTGTTAAACCTTTATTTATTAATTATTGGTACTTTAGTGTTTTGAGTGTGTGTAGTTAATGTAAAATTGAGGAAGGTCAAGGTAATAAATTAACAGATCTTTCTCCAATGTGATACTAAGACTAAAATAATAGCAAAAATGCACAATTTTTATAATTTATTACTGTGTGATGTCATTGTAAGCAATTTTTCTGAAAACATATGGAGTATACACCAGCAGTTCTCAAAACGTGGAAACCCATTCCTTTTTTTTGAAAAAGGGCTCTGTTTAAATTAAAAATGGACATCTCTAGCCATCAGCAAATACCCATTAAATTTTTTCTATTTTGATTTCACCCTGTGCATATACCATGATGTATCTTTTTTCTTATGGGCTGCAAAGTTCTGATCTGGCCCACTCCTGGTTTAGATGATTTGTATTCTGTGCACATAATTTCTTGTTTAGCACTTATTGTTAGTACATTATTTAACGCAAGATTTCTAAGCATTAAAATACAAAAGGAAAGCAATGCAAATTCCAAGATTATACAGGATATTAGAAATAAGATGATAACCTAGTTAAGATTAATGGTGTGATAAAGTTAAACAAAAAAGAAGAGAAACTGGTGTGACTTACATATTACAACTGTCTCTTACCCAGAATTTTGCAAAAATTAATTAATACTTTTTTCTTTAAGTTATGTTATACCCTTTGAATCACTTTAGGTTTGCAGGGCTACAAATGAATACAAGGTTTATAATAATACTTTAGGATAGGTAGGTAGGTAAGTAGGATAGATACCTCTACAGTATACCACAACTGCAACAAGATTCACTGAACCAATTATCACAATTAATTTGTTAATCAAAAATTGTCGAAGGCCAATTTCCCATTCTTACATGAGTATAGCCTTGTGTAACATTATAAATATTTGAGAGTTTTCTTTTTACATGTTGATGATATTCAGATATTGATAAAATAGTATTTGACAAGATTACTAGAAAGGCTACCATTGCATTGTTTGTTATTAAATTTTATTTTACCAAATTTATAATGGCATTGTGTTAAATTAAAGATGAGGATGTAAATCGTGCACAAATATCCAAAGAAATCAAATTTATCACAATACATTTTAGATACATTATTGTTCTTGTACACAAATATCTATCTTCAATGGTTACATTTAAATAAATCAAAAAAATAAATTGGTCGTTTTCATATTACTTATAAAAAAATTATTTATTTATACATGTATTATGTACAATTATTGTTTTTTTATCGACAATTACATTAATATTATTTCTCTTGTTTTATAAAATTTAAATAAAATAAGTCAAAATTACATGCAATATGATACAACTGCTAACTATAATAATTAACTTATTGTACAGGTTGAAAATATTTTACGTTTCTAAACTAATTACTAAATAATCCAGGACTGACTTATGCTGAATTTCAATTTGTAGTTTTTATATCCATTGACATAATTAATTTGTTATGATTTGAAATGGCTTACTTTCCCACAAACCACATTATATATGAATTTCTGATACTTTGTTAGAGCCGTTGGAACTAATTTAGATTCTGTTTTGTTTTGACAGATTGGTTCTCTTTGAAAGTTCAATTTAAAAATCAAAATCATAACAATAGCGCTATTGTTGAAAATAGTTTTGCAGTGGTTGATTAGCAATCTGCAGCTGTTTCCTCAATGACTGAACTTGTTGTGGTAATGAATGAATCTTTAGCCGCAATGCTTTTTTTCTGTGTCCTCTCGCTCAATGGCTTGAGGTTTGGATATTCTGAGATGGTGGTGGAGATGTATTAGGTACTACGGCAAGATCAAGATGTTCTGTTGTAGGTGGTACTTGTATGTGCACATCAGAATCTGTTAAACATGAAATATGTAAGAAAACATTAACAGTCAATATACAAGCAAACATTATAATCTTACTTTAAACAACACTTGTTTGTTTATTAAATTTAGAAATAGCTTTAAATTTGTTTTATTTAAATTATATCATTTGAAATATCGTTTATCTCTATAATAAAATAGAAAATTAAAGTATTAAAAAATTCTTAAATTGTGATACTGCAATATCCTTCTTGCAATTTAATGAATTTTAGTAATGATATAAATATATATTTGTGATTATTTCAAAAGTATAAATAATGAATTACTTAACAGTCATTGTTAGATGAGTTGAATTAGTAAATACTACTACGATATTTATGAAAAGCTTATTCGATATGCATACCTAACAGCACCTGACTTGTATCTTGTTCTGCTACTTGCTGGGTTATTATTGTTGATATTGCATTTGCGGTCTTCAAAATGTGCTGAGCAGATCTTATAATATGAACTTTGCACCAACACATCTAAGTTATTTTGGTACACATCATAGACTCCGCTAAAACATGCCCATTCTTCATATCTACAATATTTATTATATCAATACATCATTATAGTTAATCGGAAGTAACAAAACTTTTGTTCCTTACCTTTGTGTTTATTCTTGGGAAATTTAAAAAAATGTACATTAAACGTTTCGTTATTTGCACGGCACCCTTTCATCATACAAATGCTCCTCAAAGACATATTTGTAAAAATTCAACAGCTCTAAACAAATATATAAAACTATGAAAACGTGCACAGAAAACGTGTACGACCATACATATGTGTACGACACTGGTTTAACCTCAATTACTATATGCCGGTAACCT
>VTPC01001534.1:75910-97025 GCA_011009095.1 Ignelater luminosus
ATTATAGTTTAATAAGTGAAAGTGTTTACTGTCAAGCAGAAAAATCTAATGAGTTTATCTCAGAACCATGTGACAAGGGAACAAAGGATGCAACGGAGTTAAGTCAAGAGGTAAACAGTAGACAAGAAATAATTGTGGTAGCTGAAGTTTACAAGGAGAAAAATCAATTACCAGAACCTAGAGTTCTGTAGGATAATAAAATGGCAGAACCTAATCATCAAATCAGTACGACTATTGACGTAGAAACAGCTGATATAAAGGACTTGAATATAATTACAATAGAAACAGAAGAAAATAACAGTGTTAATAACACAGAACCAGTTGAGGCAATTGAAGAAGCTGAAAATCTTGATAAAGATACAAGTCAAAATATTCTGAAACCCAGAAGAAGGAGACGACATCAAGTAACAGAAGATGATTGGGAAGTTAAAAAAGCAAAGATCTTACGTGAACAAGGTAAAGAATACAAAGGGAGAAAGGTTATAGATGGAGAAGTCACGGGATTTGTCAGTAGGCCTAAGAGAACGATGAAAGAAATTACTTGCAGATGTAAAGGTAAAACCTTTCATTGCAAGACATTGACAGAAACAGAAAGACAAAAGATGTTCAATGATTTTTGGAAGTTGAGCTGGAAGGAAAGAAAGATTTTCATAAAGACTATGACAGATGTAAATTTTACCCAAAGATCTCGGGATAGGAAAATTGAAAACACTTTACGCCGAAAATTTTCTTTTAAATTCTATTTATATGTAAATAATTCAACAAAGGTCAGAGTATGCAAAAAGACATTACTGGCAATTTTAGGGATAGGGGAATTGATAGTCAACAAGTGGTTAGAAGACGGAGGAGAAGATCATGTAGAGTTGGAACAAAAAGACGAAACCGACGAGAGAACTGAAAATAAAAGACAATCAAAGAAGATTACAAGACAACGAGATTTAAATGAAAGATTAAATTTATTAATAGTTATTTATGCAACAAGTGAGTAAAGTGTATCTTTTTTTCACGAGAAGGAAAGTTTGCCGCACGAGCCGTAGGCGAGTGCGCAAATCCGCCGAGTGAAAAAAAGTAATTTTACTCACGAATTGCATACAAAACTTTTTTCACGTTCGTAATAAAAATCAAGAACTACCTACTTCAATAACGGCTTTCTCGATGCGTCACATCAATGCGTTCTAATTTCTGACAAATGCCAGTGGCAGCCTCCTATGTGTTTAAATATTTTGCGTTAAAAAATGACACGTTATGATACTTTTTTTCACTCAAATGCGTGAAAAAATGAACCGTTATGGCACTTTTTTTCACGCTTCTATCGCGATGAAACAAACGCATCCTTTATAAACGAAAATTAATGAAAAATGTTGCACTTTTTTTCACGAACGTGAAAAAAAGAGTTTTTATTGGCATTGCCAAATGTAGAATCACATTATTTTCGAGCATCTTCTCAAAAACTCTATTTGGAGCCTTGTTGGACGTCAAAGTCTCAGTTGTTCAAGGTTTATACTGATAATTGGTGCAAGGAAAAAAAATGCAAGCCACTGCCTTCTTGTACCTTCCACAAAACGTTTGAAGATCTGAATTTGTCTTTATACAGACCGAAGAAAGATCAATGTGATATATGTAGAGCATACAAGCTAAAACACATTACTAGTGAAGAATACAAGGATCATTCAAAGAAGAAAACCGCTGCTAGGCAAGAAAAAGACAACGATAAAAAAATGAAGAGCATGTTTACACGGTGGAACTTCAGAGCCTGTTATTGTATCCTAAATCAAATGCTTCAGGCATATATTACAGGAGGAAACTTTCGGTCCACAACCTTTGTACGTATGATCTAAAGACAAAAGATGGATTTTGCTACCTGTGGAATGAAACAGAAGGTGAACTCACTGCAAATGAGTTTGCAAGCATTGTAAGTCATTTCATTCAATCCCAGTTACCGCTTCGCAACAATGCAAAGAAAATAATAATTTTCAGTGACGGCTGTAACTATCAAAAGAGAAGTTCTATTTTGAGCAATGCCCTGTTACATTTAGCTGTTAAGTACAAGATTTGTATCGAAAGCAAATATCTGGAAAAAGGTCACACTCAAATGGAGTGTGACTCTATGCACTCCACCATAGAGCGGTATCTAAAACAGAGAGAAGTTCATGTGCCAGCTGATTATGTAGAGTATGCAAAAATGCTAGAAAGCATTCTACACCTTATAAGGTTACTTATTTAGAACATTCATTCTTAAAAAACTATGCAAACCCCACAATGTACAAGTCGATCCGTCCTGGATTGAAGAAAGGTGACGCCAAAGTTACTGACATCCGCTGTTTGAAGTATTCTGACGACGGAAAAATTTATTACAAACTAAATTTTGAAGATGAGTTCAAACTATTACCTGCTTGCGAGGATAACGCAGAACAATCGGAAGAAGCTTCAAGAAAATCCAGACGAAAAAGACAGGATCCAAGACCATCATTAAGCCATCCTATAGACAAAATGCAAGCATTTCGTGAAGCAAATTTACCAAATTTGTACGACAGTAGGTTGAAGATAACGGAAGCAAAGTACAACCATCTGCAAGAATTGAAAAGTATAATACTAAGGGACTACCACTCCTTTTATGACGAGTTGCCATTTTAACGGACTGCTTCAATCCATGAAAAGGTCAAAATTACCATCGTTATATGTATTTTTACTAACATTTTGTTTTATTTGACATTTTTATATGTTTTCAAATATAATATACCGTAATTATCTCATTATTCCAATTTATAGTATTTTATTTAAAACCTTATACTCATTGTCAGACCACTTAACTCCAAATTTAAATTTTTCAAACCATGTATCTTTTATACACATACCGTGTAACTCCTTAACGTAGCTATTTCTAACCTGGTAACTCCATTGTAATTATGAATATGTTTAATTATATAACAATATGGCCTATATACATCTCAGAATACTTTAAACTTTATTGTTAAGAATAAACAATAATAATTATCTATTCACTGTCGAATAAATCAGTTTTTTGTTCCTCCTGTAAAACGTGAGAAATGTGAGTTACGTGGTTTGTTAATTAGGCCAACGAAATGTACTCTTTTTCTGCTGCATCGTTTGTTAATAGATAATCTATATCTTTTATAATACAAAATATAAAAGATTTTAAATTATTTTTAGTAGCGCCTGAAAGTTAGGCAATGTAGTTACTTTTATAGTTTATCTAAAATGCTATGGCAACAACACCTTTTCGCGAACCTACGTGACGTACGTGACGTATGTCTGAAAGACAACAGAAAAGTGGGTCATGTATGTCAGTTTGATAATTGTGTTTGTTTTTAATTAAACAAGGCATTTTGTAAATTACAAAATATAAACAAGTTTATAGATTGTTTAATTGCAAAACTTTATACATGTGGAAAACTTACGTGCATAACATTTAACAAGCATCTAACTGTAATGGATCATTTAGCTCAAGATTTGTCTGTAGCATTAGAAGAATCTGAATCTTGTGGACCTGTAACCTTTGAAGTAAACCGAAAATGGGGAATGCGACGTCGTACAAGATCCGCGGGAAACCTACGTAAATTATCAATGCAGGAGATGCCTAACTTAATTTAACCTACCACTTTTGTAGATCTTGGATTTCACAAGTCTGCTGACAATCAGTCGGATGATAGTTCTAGCACAAATTCTGAAATTCGAATACATCATCGTAATAAAGTCAATCACCAATCAGATTCAGATGAAACATCTGTTAGGTTAGCTCTTTCACGAGTTATAAGCAATAGAAGTCAATCTTTACGTATGAAACATCAAATTCATAGTTTATTAAGAGGTCGATATAATAGACTAGGTAATATACAGTTTTGCTAAGGAAATCTGTTTTATGTCGGATTTGAATTTTAGGATTACCCATGAGTCATAGTTTGGAAAGCGATTCCTTAAATGAGCACTCTCCAGCTCGGCCAATGCGGCGTAAACGTAAATTAAAAAGAATGAATGTAGATGAAACCCCTGTACCACCATGTGGGAAACGTAAGAGACCACAAAGACTAGATATTGTAGAAAGTTGTCGTTCATTAAAACATAATCCGAAAATAAAACCATTAAATCCATCAGTTGTTAATAAAATAGAAAAGTATTGCCAACACAGCATGGATATTAATGAGGTAAGTATTACATTGTTATAAATCTTCACTTATTTTTGTAAGTTTATCTAATAGTGTGACAATATGGAAACCCAATGTGTCAATGATAATTGCGATGTGGCAAGTGAAAGCAGTTTAAGTTGGAGTGGTGATGAAGGACATGAAGGTGATGATGAATTAACCGATTGGACTCCATCAGTTGAAAATTCAATGGAACAATCATCATGGATCGATACAGATCCACGTGAGATTCGAGCTGGTTGCCGCAGGTTACGTGACGAGAGGCCGGGATTTAGCATAAGCACAGGTGCTAACGAGAGGGTTGCTCGATTTTTACAGGATTCATCGAAATCTGAACTTAGATTGTTTGGTGCAGAAAGGGAAAAGTTAGGGCAACTAGCTTCTTTATACTCATTAGAGTTGTGGTTTGATGGACCTAGTTCATTATTGCGCAAAACTGGTAGAACACCATGTATGCAACCGACACAACGACACCATAGTGGCCTTATGGCTGCTCATAAACGTATTAGAACTCAAGATCATATCATATCGTAAGTATTGTCAATCCTTTTGAAAATAATAAATTATTAGTTGTAATGATTTTGAAGTTTGTGCATGGCAGTAATAAATTTTAAGAAGAGTTGGGTATTCTAAATCTTTAAAATGTGTTTTGAAATATTGGTAAGTGATATCTGTGTAGCTTTATGCTACATTAGTAAATATTTATCTGAAATAAATAATAGAATAATTCCTTATTTGGTTGTTCATTTCTAAGCTGTAGAAAACAGTGTGTTGTTTTTATGTTTAGACAAAACTTCATTAGAAAAATAGATTTGATTCTATCTTAAGTTTACTAACATTCCATGACCTTTCTGGAAGGTTGATCATGACTGTTTTGTTGGGCTGAGTTAGATAATGTAATTTCATAATGTTTATGAACTTGTTGATGTGTCATCAAGACTGTGATTTCACTCCACTAGTTATCTAAACAGTACAGAAATTAATTAACAAATAAGCAAACTCTTACAAGATATGATTGCACAAACAAAACGCCAATCAAAGCAACATACTTCTGCATTTAATGTGCATTGAGCTGATGATCTAAAATCACAGTTCTGGTCATTGTCATAAAGCTTTGTTGCCAGATTCTTTTTTGTTTTGAACAAACATTTGTAATGAATGGTAACTGCATAACAAAATAATACTTTGCAACAATGCATTTGATATGAAATACGCAATCAAACAATTGAAGGTCCACTTAATGTAATATGCATTCACAGTTTCTTTTTGCATGAAGGTTGGCCATGGAGATTCACCCAATTTAGCAGTGTGAACATAAGTTTTTCAGTTTAAACTGGTCTTACATGTACGGTTAGGCTTTTTAAATGATCAGTTTTATATAAAATGAAATGTTTATATCTTCAGTTTAGTAAGTTATACTTATAGGCTCGGGTTAACAATATCAAATTTTTATGGGAATAATCTATTTGCAAGAAGACATCCTAACTGTGTAGATATTCCTATTTCAAGTAGGCAATAGATTTGGCAACGAGGTTCTATTCTTTGCAGTAACAGTGATTAGTTTCGAGGTTATCCATGCTGTACAACCACAGTATATACAGTGTGTTCAAGATAAGGATGCACAGCATGGGGGTCTTGGAAACGGTAAGAGATACAGCATCGGTTAAATGTGATGAAAGTTGGGTATTTATAGGACCTTTTTGTTGGCGTTTGCAAAATCTAGATATCTTGGATAGTTTCAGAGATATTAAAAAAAAAGATTTCTCAATTTTTGTTATTATTTTTTCTCTTATTTATTTGAAGAGATATCAGAAAACTAAAACCACTTTTCCATTGCCACTTTTTAGTCCCAATTAAAATACGCTAACAAAGTTCCTGTACAATGTTTCGGTTTCGAGTAACCATCATCAACCTCATTTTTTTAAATAGGCGGAAAAACAATTGAAAATTGTTTTGAATAGCTCGTGTTGTCACGATTCTAATGATGTAAACATGTTGTATACTTGCTATAAATTTATAATGCAACTATAATCACTTGCAAGTAAAAGACGATCAACACACGATAAACAAATAAATATTAGAAAGAATTTATTCTTTAATTTTGTAAACAAAAGTAAAAACGCATTTAAAAACGAATCAAAGAAGATTTTATGAAGGACCGCTGGGTTTATGTCATGCGTACTGGAAAATTGTCAAGGTGGGGGTAGCTAGTTGTCACTACTGAATGTGTATATATACTGTGGTACAACAAAAATACCTATTATGTACAACCTAACAAAAGAAATTCATGGCCAACCCTCGTGCAAAAAAACTGTGAAGGCATTATATTCTGTATAACTGAAGATATAAAAGTAATTAATAGCAAAACTATCAAAATTAAAGCACTCGGAATGATAAGAATATCTCTGCTGGTGGTTTTGTGTTACAGATTTTACAAAGAATATTCTTTTTATTTGGCTGAATTTATGATAACTGTACATACTGGGTGAGTCTAAAAACTTTCATTGTTTTTTAATTATTGCACAAATACTTTGTATCCATAAATTACTCATATTCTGCCACATTTTAAGGCACACTTACAATAATCAAGCACTTCCAGTTTCACTAAATCAATGACATCAACTTTCTTTTTTGTTTTTTAATGGGACACCCTGTAATACTTATGTATCTTTTCAGCTTAATTTCAATCTACATCAAATTGTAAATCATACCGTAGAGTATGTAGGAGCAAAGGTTGTTGTTAGAACCTATAATTAAAAGATAATAGAGGCATACAAATTTTCAAATGATTAGGTCAGTTTTGCTATGATGAAAATGAAGACAGAACAAGTTTAATTTCAATAACTTCTTTACCATGTCAATCTTGTCAATTAACGATGTTTCCTCTGTCTTATTGTACTTCATAGTTTGAGGTCTGAGTCAATCTGAAAAAAAGACAAGTTTCTTCTTTTGACCCTTTCTTGACTTTTTTAGTAACTCAAAATAGGAACTTTTTTCCTTTGATGGGTCTGTTGTTCTTAGCAGCCCATTCAGCACGCAAAGCTTGGAATGTTTCAAGTCTCTGGTTAGAAGTCAATGGAGCAGACTTCAAACCTCTCCCTGTATGTTTTCTCTTGGTTTGGAAAAGAAATTATATCATTAGGTGACTTGGGCATGGTCCTGGTTGATTTGGCAGATTGGGTTCATTTGATCCATGGTTCTTGAGAAAGATAATAGTGACCCTTTTCTCCTGATTTAACTCTTCATTATCTAAATCCTGATCTGTGTCTGTTGCTGGAAGGGAATTGGCGAAAATGTTTCTGTACAATGCAAAAATACCTTTTGCTTGGAAGCTTTCTGCAGCCTTTTTAACTGTAACAGGTCTCTCATATGCTAACTAGGATGTAACATTGCTTAGTCGGAACGGACTTTTAATAGCCAGAAGAAATGTGATCTAGCGGTTGTATTTTTTGGTTGGTGTGGAGTGGTAAGCTTAGTGTGTGACCATGCTGATTTTTGGCATAACTTATAGTATCATATCTGACATGTGAAACATGATCATCTAAAATGAGAAGTACTGGGCTTGATTCACCTGGCATCGTGTTTTCTTTAAATGCTTAAACCTTTAGATAAAAGTTATAATGGTCATATAACCTGCCTCAGTTACTATTGTCTTGTGGCACTCATGCAACAGACTGCTGTCACTGACTTGGCAACATCCCTCTTTGCTAGAGGAGCGACATGTCTTTGTAGTTTGGAATGGTTTACATTCCAGTTTCATCCATGCTGAATAGTCTGCTAGAGGAGAAATTGTATTCTTCATCAACTTAATTTGTTAATTTTCAAAGCAAGTAGTCAGCTGAAGTCTATTAGATCTCTGTTTGTGCAATGATAGACAATAATGCTTTTTGGTTGAAGCTTTCATGCTGGTTACAAGCGAGTGGACATTGCATCGGCATGCCAATCAGCATGAAAAGAAAAATACAACTGAAAATTATGCAATGTAATACTCTTTGAATCATATTTTATGTCTTTAAATACCTAACAGAGGACAGGTTTTTATCAGTATGATATGTTGATATCATATATTTCACCAAAGAAACTTTCTTTCGCAAATACGTGAATCCAAGCATAATAATAAAAAATTTATAAAGATGTGTCTTGTTCAGACAAGATTAGATTTTTCTTTCAAGAATTCAAGATTCGATTGCATGTCAATCAGTTGCAGCTTTAAAAGTAAATGTCGTTCCTTTAAAATCTTGAATTCATTGCATAAATTTGTTACGGTATGTAAGGTATCTGCTGATCTTGGTGTTTCTTTTTGTTTTGAAAAATAATAACTGCTTCCGCATAAGTTGTTTTGAAAATAAACGTAATTATACATATTATAAATAACCCTTAGCCTTGCAGGTCGTCATTGTTGTTTTTAACATTTAAAAGTGAATAATAATGCATGAACTCATTAAATTTATGGCCTAGTGGTCTATCTACCTTTAACTTATAATAATATATAAATTCAAATTTCATTAATCAAGATATATTTAATAAGTGAATGTATGAAATTAACATTAGAATACGACAGAGTTAGCAGGAATAATATTATTATGCACTGCCAAGTCGGTGGTGCCACGGCTGCATTTATTACTGGCAAGCTAGATCTGAGGTCGGGTTCATATGGCTTCAGGAGCCGTGTGTGCCCATGAGTGCTCTAGGATGTATGTATTCCTTTATTTTGATTTGTATTTGGAATAATTTAGTTAAAGGATGAAGGATATGTCTGTCACTTTTTTCAGTGTTAAAAAGAAAATTAGACTGCCTTTAGACAATTTTATCTATTACTATTCATTATTTCAAATTAAACATTAATTACCATTTTAACATGCTAAATATTCCATTGTTGCCAATTTGTCTAATTTTTGATTGAACTCCATAAGAGTGGCGCCAGACTCAGCAACAACTTCACTATATATTTACTTCCACTTATTTGTGAAACGATGCACAATTTTGTATGAACGAGGTATCTCAGCATATTTTCTTTTACATAAAACCTAAAAACTTTCAATGCTTGATGGGTTATTCTTGATCTGTACAGGGTCTTTCAGCTAACTTTGAGCAGTCAATATCTCAGTAACTATACATTTTAGGCATATAGTTAATGGAGACTTTTTTTATAATGGTGTTTATTCTATGAAAACATGTTATTAAAGCATTTGTTTCACTTTCAGTTTAACCAGAAATGATCATATCTTTTTTTCTCTTAAATGGAATAGTATACTTGTTTCGGTTTATTGAATAGAGAAGTTTTTTCCAATTACAACGATGTATGTAAGATAAGTATACTTTTGCAATAAAGCATAGTGTGTGTACCACTTTTCATCTACATACTCGTGTGCTTTGTTTATAACCTAAATCTACACATTAGAAAATAGTCTCTCTTCAATCATGATTGGCCATATTAAAGCAATATTGGTTTAACTGTTCCCAAACACTTTTTGCTTTTGTATTTCTCATTTGCGATATTGCATTCACTGGTATTTTACAATTTATTTAGTTTTTTTTACAGGACATACATTTTCAAAAAAAAGCTTCATGGTTACCAGCCTACTATTTAACAAATTACTGAAAAAAAAGTGTCACATATGCCTCACCTTTTATTTAAAAGTAAATAATTTCTTCAAAGTTTGCGAATTAATACCTTACTGATTAGGGTTTTTAAATATACAATCTTGTTTTTGTGGTATCTTTGGGATGATTAGAACCAATTTGTAGGGTTCAGGGTTACCTTAGATTAAATTGCAAAAAACACCAAGTTGCTCAGAAAATAACTTTATGATTATGGTATGATGCAGATTAAAACAGTATTCCATTTAAAAACATCTGGGAATGCAAAGCATAACCACAACAAACTCTGTTTTGTTACTAAATTCGAGCAACAGTCTGTTCACATTTATCTTTTGGCGGCCATTTTGAGCATGTTCTCGAGGTGATATCAAAAAACTAAAAGTATATGTATCTCTTATTTCTTTATGTAGAATACGATTCTAAAATAAAAACAAAATCTTTGAAAATTTTCCAAATTTCGGCGACCAATTTGATCATGTTTTGACCATGCTTCCAAAGAGATATCAAAAAACGAAGACAGTTTTTGATGTAGAATCCAAATCTGAAGTCAGAATTCCAAAATTTAAAAAAAATGTGGACAGACTGATGCTCAGACTTCACAAATTCAGCAACGATTCCAAAGGAGTTCATTAATAAAAACACTGATGTCATTTTTGGTGGAATGCATGCCAAGTTTCATTTTAATCAGTTGACAAATAAGAAACAAAAAGAACTGAATCTGGTTTTAAATTCACTATGTAGCATACAGGTGCCTAGCAATCTGTAATGGCTAGGAATTCAAAAGTTTATGAAAATGTCAGATAAAAGTAAGGATTTTTTAAAAACTTGGGAAAGTCAAAGAATTGTAAGATGTGATCTGATTAAGGTTGCCAACTGTCCGAGTTTGACCTGGACAATCTGGTTTTATGAGTCTTATCCGGAGTCTGGGGACACCCCTTTGATGTCTGGGTCACATTCTAACAAATTTCAATGTGCCTTTTAACGTGTTAATAATCTAATAAGTGGACGATCAGTAAACTAAATTTTTCTTGTAACTTTTTACTTAGTAATAAACATAGCTCGGACGTTTTAGGTTCTTACCTCCCACTAATTTCCCAAGTTTCACGCAGACAGTTATTGCAATAGAGGGGTTACAGGTGCTATAAAAGGCAAATGCATCATGCGAATGAATACATCAAATATAATTATTTTATTTTGGTTAGCTTTGTTGGATTATACTACTACTATTATTTATTTATCTTTCTACAGAATTTAGTTACCTTTTTTGTTTTTTTTTTGCGTTAATTAATATAAATATATTTATTATTGGTTATTTTATTTGTTTTATTAATTTAGTTGGTGTTATTTGATTTGATTTTATTATTTGTTGGTTATCTTTATATATACTTGCCAAGATATGGTAGGGGTAGATGGTATGTAGTTTAAACTCAAAGCTAACATGTCTGATTAAATACAGACACTATTGCCACTTTTTGTCTCTTATTCTTACATATACCAAGCTCAAATGCAAAGTATAACTTGCTCTTTCTAAACCTAGCAATCACTGAATTGGTTGAAATTCAGAAACCCGCGCTGGTTAACAATATTTAAATAATAGAAATGGAACAGTGAACAAATTTTATTGTATTACTATAAATTTAATAATTTAGTATATTACCAAAAATTGATCACTAAATCAGTCATTAATCAAGTAATATAATAATTGACCATTTTAATCATTATTTGAAGATCATTGTGAACTAAATTAACCACTCAAGATGATAAAAATGGACAGGTAGCAAGTTAATGTCAATTTCTAGTTAGTATTATTCTTGCACTGACATCAAAAGCAATAATGAAAAGTAATAAACAGTTTAACTTAAATAAAGACAACAATGCAATGCTCGTATGTCGTATGTGGAATGCAAGTAATACAAATCAAAGAAAATCTATCACAGTAGCTACGAACAAAAAATTGTATATCCTGAATTATGTAAACGTCGTCTTGTTACAATCATTGAATTGTAATCCAACTCTGTAAAATGTTTGGAACAAATAGTAGAGGAAGCTTTTAATTGGCATTCCTCCAATTTGCATGCATCAATCCAAGCACGTTGACGATACTTATCTTTTGGAAATCTACAAAGTAAGATTACTATGATATCACGCCTGTCAATTAATAGATTAAGCAAAAATTGTGGGAAATTAAATGTAACACTTACTCATGAAAATTTAGTATTTCATCTCCTGAAGTGGATTTACAAACAATACAAAGTTTGTAGCCCATTTTAACAATAACAAAAACACGACAACAGTAACAAACTAACAACAATAACAAATAAATGAAAAAATAACAAATACATGAAAAAATAATAAAAAAAAACGACAACAAACAAAATACTTTTAAAAGTTTAATCTGGAAACTTTGCAAATTAGGCAACACGTGTTATACCAACCAAACACAGACCTACGTTGTGAATACACCCAACATACTGTGCAAGACCCTGGCTAGACTGTATCGAACCCGGTGTAGATAAAGAGCATCCGAGAATCACTGGCGAATATAATGTTATGAAAAGAGTAGAAAATAGAAATGTACGTTGTACATGTTGGCTTAAACATGTATAATGCTTTAATATGGCGTCATCTCATCTACCCCTACCATATCTCTGATACTTGCGTTCCATTTTTAGTTATTTTGCATAAGGGTACAGTTTATTTTTGATTATTTGCTCTACCTAATTTAATTAATCGGCGTTCATCTTTAGTTGTATATTGTTAAATAAATATTTATATTAGCGAAGTAAATCACAGTTTTGTTTCTTTGAGTGTTGTACTTATATACTTTCCTATTATGTTGTCTCCCGGTACTTCTTTCTGAATTTGGAAATACTTTTTCAGAAGTTAAAGATAATTTTATTTATTGTAACGTTTGCGATGTAAATGTACAACGTTCTAAAAAGTCGCATTTATCGCAATACATTGTCACACAAAGACATATACATGCAAAGGGCCGACCTTTTGCAGGTAATTTTTACAAGGATTTGTGTCATGCATTTACTGCTGCAAACATCCCATTGAAAAAAATTCAAAACCCTGTTTTACGAGGTTTCTTAGAAAAATATACAAATAGAAAAATTCCTGATGAATCAACATTAAGTAAATATTATGTTCCTAAATGTTATTCACAGGTAATGGATAATATAAAAAGCAATATTGGTGACAATTATACAGGGTGATCATTTTAAAACTTCCCATCTTGAATAACTCTTTAATTAGTAAAATTATCAAAAATCTCTGAAACCCTTCGAGTTTGTTTTGTAGGGGGATATTTAATAACCTACTTTAATCAGTTGGAAAACTTTCGCCCTCCCCCACATCCACCCCCACCCCAAAATTTTAAAAGGTATAAGATTCTCAATCTTTTACATTAAAGAAAATTAAAATCGTCCCAGCCGTTCGTGAACTAGAGACAGAAATGTAGTGATTAAATTAAATATATTTTCATCTCTAGTTCACGAACGGCTGGGCCGATTTTGATTTTCTTTAATGTAAAAGATTCGGAATCTTATACCCTTTAAAATGATATATCACACATGGAGTAGTTCCATTTAAAATTTTGGGGTGGGGGTGGATGTGGGGGAGGGCGGAAGTTTTCCAACTGATTAAAGTAGGTTATTAAATGTCTCGCTCTAAAACAAACTCGAAGCGTTTCAGAGATTTTTGATAATTTTACTAATTAAAGAGTTATTCAAGGTGGGAAGTTTTAAAATGATCACCCTGTATATGGGTTTCTGCAAATGAAGCGACCAACAGATTAGGGCGCTGTGTAATACATGTTGTCGTTGGAATATTACATCCTGTAGTAAACTATAAGCCCTATTTAATAAAATGCCAAATATCAGAGAAAGTGAACGCCAACATTATATCGACAGTCATTGATGAAAGTTTAAATGCTATTTTTGTTGATGTTCAGAACAAATATGCTAAAGTTCTTTTGCTAGTCAGCAATGCAGTCCCTTACATGCTCAAAGCAGGGAGACTGCTAAAAGGACAATTTCCCAACATGCTGCACATTACTTGTATAGCACATGCTTTGCATCGAATATGTGAATTTATTCGAGAAAATTTTGCTGATGTCGACAAATTAATCAGTTTGATTAAAATGTTTTTTTTAAAATCGCCCCAACGAGTAGCGCCATATAAAAAAATTTGTCCAAATCTTCCCTTGCCTCCTGTATGTGGTTACAGGCAAGTTTATTTTATTCCGAAAACATTGATAGAATTAAGTCGGTTATTATGAGTTTAAAAGGCGACGGGCGTAGCATTATCGAATGCAAGAATATTATTGAGAATCTTGATTTGATACAACAATTACATTATATTCAAAATAATTTTAAAATTCTACCATCAGCAATCACATATTTTGAAAATCAAAATTTATCTTTAATAGAAGGAATTACAAAATTAAATGAAACACTAAATTCGTTGCAGAGCATTCCTGATGAGTGATTGGTGGTGGTAATTAATTTTTAAAATTAATAAACTTGGGTATTTTATTAAATGATTGATTTCATTAATGATAGAGTCAAAAAAACTCAACTAACAAAATTGCATTTGTAATTTAAATTGAATTTAAGAATCTACGAATTCTAACCTCAAAATATTAATGAGAAGCGACACCTTTATGGTCTAGTTGGTATGACACCTGGGTAGAGACAGGGGGGGGTGTTGGTTCGAGTCCAGACAAAGGTGGTAATTAATTTTTAAAATTGATATAAATGATTTTCGTTCATGGATGAAAATTAAATAAATAAAATTTTTTTGATCGATTTAGATCGAGAAAAATTTTTTCAATTATAAAAATTTTTGAGATTATCTAATGGCATTATATCCATTAATAAAATTTAATAGAAGTAAGAATGGTATTAATCGGTTTTTAAACTGATTTCTAAACCTGATGAAGTAATGAAAAGGAAAACACCATAACCAAAATATTTCACTTTCACACTGAAAGCTCTGAAATTCTCCAGGTTAATAGGACTGAAGTTGGCAACCCTAGACTTGATTATTAGCTCTACTTAGTGATAGATTTTAAAATTTCAAGTATATTGAAAAGTGCCTAATAAAAAAAGATTGATGTGTCCCAGTAATCTGTATACATTTAAATTATTTTTATTTGTTAAATAATGGAATTTGTTCCATACTTATCTGCCACAGTGTAAATTTATGGGAAGAAGAGGGTTATACAAGGCGTTTTAGGTCACTAAAGACATAAGAATTTAATATGGAAAAGACAAAACATTTCTGTTTCATTAAGTGTCAAATAATGAAATTTATTAAAAGATTATTGTTTTATTTTTTGAGATGTCATTTTACATTATTCTTAATACTTCTAGCAAACTCTGATCTTCCTAATTTTCGCATGTTAAAATTCCTATGTCCCTAGTAAGCTAAAACATCCCTTATGACATTTGTGAGTACATATATTTTCAATTAAGTGAGTTAAGTCTATTTAAGTACTACCTATGTAGTACTTATCAAAACACATTATAGAGAAACTATGAAATTTATTACTGCCATTCAAAGATATGTATGTCTAGCAATCTTATGGTTAAAAGAATGTTTTCACAATTGTGTATTTATAGTAATGGTGTTTGCAGGAAAGAGGGCTATTGTAGTAGATAAAATGGAAAACTCAATAAGTAAGAGACTGATGATTGTTGTTCAAATGTGTAGTACAGTTTAATTATTGATATAAAACTTGTTGAGTTTGATTACTTTTAAATTACAGTTTTTTGTTGCCAGTTATAGTCTAAAACTTTCACTCTCTGGTTATAATTTATAGTTAAAAATGGAAGAGAGTAAATGCTACAATCTAAATTAGGTTTGTTCATTTCATGCAATGTGTAACACTTCTTCACTTCTTGTTCAATACCTGCACCAAGTTGTACTAAACCGCAGTACTATTTCTGTTTACTTGCAGCAAGCACAGCTGCATGAAACTTGTACTTTCTATTCAAGGATTTTCTTGGTACAGGTAATGCAGGCATGTATATTTTATGTTACTAGTTGGTGATGTAAGTTAAACTTGAACTAGTTTGTAATAAGTACAAGTTAGTGCAGTGCAAGTGAACAAACCTATTGTATAAGATGCACGAAGTCGACATATAGATAAAATTATTCATAAAACAAAACTGTCCATTCTGAATTTACGGGTTCTTTTGTAAATAAATAACAATGACTTGTAGGTTTTGAATTACTTTTAAGACACTACTTATAATGGTAACATTTGTAAAATAATTTTTTTTTTATTCACGGGTTTGTAAAATAATATTATACCTATTGTTTTTGGCTTCAAATTTAACATGAGTTTATTAGTAAGACATGTTTGTTATACAGATAGTTCTTGAGTTATGAAATATTCAACTTATTATTTTATAAGATAACAACTAATAGCTTCAGACTAAAACAAAATGTAATATGAGGACTGTTTGTGTCTTAGAAAGCAATTATGTTTTATTCCTCAATTACAGTTTTATATATATTTATATATATTATTATAATTATCAGACATGAAATATCGCCAGTGGTAATACTTATATCAGAACATTAAAATATTGCTAATTGCTGTAAACGAATGCCGGTATTGTTGAAATTGGTTACATTTCAAAGTACTAGGTGTCATCAAGTCTTCTAAGTAAGTTGACTAGTGTAATTTATCTGATTTAGTAAGTACCAACTTTGTTACCGCTGGCATGATTCCCATGTCTCATAGTTATTGTTAATTACATGCAATGCATGTTAATTTAAATATTTAACTGGCACATAATTTTAATTTTAAAATGTTTTTCTTTTTTTTATTTAAGAAACAAATAAAATAATTACGTATAACTTAGTACAAATATAATTTATAAAGGCAGGTTATTGAAAATAGATCTTTAAGTAATATTCGTGTTTATTTGGAGCCTTTCATTATTATATTTCAATTTAATCATATTTACTGGTGTATCAAAGTTATTGTTTGTTAGAACACAAGCTTTTTATACTATTGGTGAAAATCATGAACTAACAGATGTATACAAATATCAAAAAAGAGGATGAAGAACAGCTATAAGACACAGTTGCCATACCTGGCTATAAATCTCCAAATCTGAAGATTTACAATATTTATGATTATTTCTGATGATGTGCTTTACTATTATGGCAACAGTGTGTTCACCTTCATACTAATTTTTAAATCTTCAATACAGGTTTCAACGATTGTTTTTCTCCAATAGTTAACTGTTTTCAACTTGGTATCTAATAACATTAATAACATGATACATAAGTAAAGGAAAAGATTTTGTTTTGTCTAATAGCATTTAAATTTGACATAAATGAAAGAACAAAAATTAGAAATTTTGCTGACTTCCTAACTCAACTGCCTTCAATTTCAGAATCAAAGACGACCTTCAAGATGACGTCTCTTGTGGAGTTCTTACAAGTTAAGTACTTATGTTATACAAATCTCAGTACATTTCAATTCCTTATTGTTTTCTGTGACATTAACAATCTAATAGTAATAACTAAAATTAACAATAAACTCATTCTGAGCAATTTTTGCTATGAATAGTAAATTGATTGTTTTTTTTTTTTATTTGGGTACCAACTAGTAAGGTCATACAGTCCCTTGGATTCAATCCCAGGATCTAAAAATTCCTTCCTGATTTCAGACTCGGACGCCGTTCTGGTATAGCTTTCCTCTGTAGATCCTACTGCTCTATTATTCATTCACTAAAGCTTGGTAGTAATATTAAAAAAACATAGTTGTTGACTCACTGATTGGTTGAATTGCATGCTTGTTCTCAAAGTGTTGATTTACATATAAAATTGTCATTTAACTATGACAGATTTCTAATATAAAATATCAGATAATGGCATTTCATATGTCGGAAACTTAACTTTAAATCGTACTAGAAATCTTTTGTAAAATCACCTTCTATTGATTATCAATCTTGCATGAATGGGAAATAGGTGTCTTTCTTCTACAACTTTAGTTATCTGAGCTGCACTCAAACTGATCCGATCAAAAGTGAACTGCTTGGATTGTGGAAAAAGCAGATTTATAGGCATCTTACCCATTTGTTTAAGTGAACTAACAAATTTCTAGAAATAATCAATTGAAGTAGGTGTCTTGACTGATTGTGACACTGTCAACCAAGAATTATTAAAACCGAGCAAGTAGGTATGAGTTATAAAAAAAAAAACTTCAATTCTTGTGCATTCTTTAGTAACTCATTATTTCCACAAGGATGGGTTGGATTTATGCCTAATCTTTTGTGATGGACAATGCTGTGTTTTTCAAATTTTATTGTGTTTTGCTAGGCCAGATTAAGAGATTAATTTTGCATATACGTTATATTGGTATGGAATATTCTACAGTGTGTCCAAAAAGTATGGAATACCCTATATATCTCAGTAAATATGCATTTTATGGAAAAATTTTTCCTGTAAAAGTTGTTTAGTGTTTGGTTTTACAATACAAGGCAATACCAAACAACTCTTATTTAAAGCTAACTTTTAAAAGAATGGAAATGACTTCATATTGGAATAAAGTCTCATCCAAAATGTTACACATGAAAGTAAAAAATTGACTGTAGAATGCCTTTGACATAAGTGAGTCAAATGCTAGTTCTGTTTATAGCAGGTTTTGCTATAATGATAAACTAGACCCTTTTAGACTGACATGATATATTCAAACTTAACTTGAATGGGTTTGATTTGGCAGATTTTACTTTGTTTACGTAATCTTGTGAGAGATTCTGCTAGAGTATCTGTTTTTACTAGATAGCAGGCATTACATCGTGAAAGCTTTCCCAGGTCTGTCTATATTTTGTATTAGCAATCATACTCAAATTCACAAATTTGATGCAAAATAATGCAACAAAGATAATGGAAGGCCTTGAGAAATTGAAAAAGTCGGTAGAAATGAATTCATCACATGAACATGAAGTTAACATAATCTTCTAACAAAGGGTTTCTTAAAAAAAGTGTTTTTCTGAGGGAGATTTTTAAAATATGGGGGATGGGGATTTTTTTGATGGTATTCTGAAGAAAAGTGAAGCATTATGGTATGATCAATTGTCTCTTATATTTACTTGGTAGGAAACAAAGTAAAATTCAACTTTTAATAATGTTTTACTAAATCACAATCTATAGCACACCTTTAAAAGATTCTTGGTGTAATCTTCCATAGAGTAGGATCAATCCTCAGTTGCATAAGACGTTCTTAAACTGTGTTGTCAAATTAAGAACATCATTAACTAATCAGGAGTGGCAGAATCTAGATGTCAATTCAGAGTTCTCATATCATGTTAACTAATAATGGGAACTGGGCAGCTCCCGGCGGATTTCTCCCGGCAGGTACATCTCCCGGCGGCCTTTCCCCGGCATGGACTTTTCCCGGCACGGAATTCTCCTGGCATACACGTAGAATTGGGGTTTCGACTATGCTTAGTCCACAATATCATGTAGTAACGTAATATTGCGCTGGTTATAACCAGTCATCAGCGAGAGAGCTTGTTAGATGTTCGGTTAAAAGTTAGGTTAGAGGTTGAGTTAGAGGTTAGGTTAGAGGTTAGGTTACAGGTTAGATTAGAGGTTAGGTTACAGGTTAGGTTAAAGGTTAGGATAGAAGTTCGGTTAATGGTTAGGTTAGAGGTTATAACCAGCTCAATATTACATTACTACATGATATTGTGGACTAAGCATGGTTGAAACCCCAATTTTACGTGTATGCTGGGAAATATCCGTGCCGGGTGATGTACTTGCCGTGCCGCGAAAAGTCCATGCCGGGAAAATTCCGTGCCGGGTAAAGGCCGCCGGGAGATGTCCGCAACCCGCTAATAATGACTTTAAAAACACTTTATGCAATCAGGGCTAATTGTTGCTGTAATGTTCATCTGATTGGTTCAAATTCAAAAATGACAGGTTTTTATTGGTAAATACCATAGTTTTAAAAAGTAATCACCATAAGAACAAGTTTACGGTACCAATGCAGAATAAAGTGTCAATTATGCCTGATACACAACTAGCAGAAACAGGTGAGTTGGTAAGTATAAAAATAAGGTAATGATGATACAGTGTTCTTTTAAAATGTGTTGATAGCTTTACTGTCAAAAAACCAAAAAACAATTTATACTGATATTCCTTACAAGTCAAATTGATTGTTAAACTTACAGCAGTTTTGAAGGTTAGTTTCCCATGTAGCTCCGGACGTCCATTGAACGTCCATTTGTCATCCAAATTTCGTCCCGACGTCCATGGACGTAAATCGGACATCCACTGGACGACCGTTGGTGAACGTCCACTAGACATCTATTTGTTATCCAAAATCGTCCAGACTATGCCTAGGGGTCGTCCATATTATGTCCAAACATCGTTTGAATTATGTATGTCCAAGAATCGGCCGAATTATGTCCAAAAATTGTCCGAATTATGTCCAAATTACGTACAAAGAAATGTGACAAACGGACGTCCACTGGACATCCATAGGATGTCCGTGTGCTATATGGGTTACTATGAGAAACTTTTTTAATAGAACAAATGGATGGTATTGTGATATAGTTGTCATTTCTCATTTAGACTAAATATAGGGTTAATTTTCACTGTCGTGATTAAAATTTAATTAGAACAATTTTTATTTTGATCCGATCCTAACAAGAAGAAAAGGGACAAAATCGGTTTCCATATTAGTAGTTAGAGAATTAAAATTTAATTATGTTAAAGAAATTGTCACATAGTCTTTTTACGTTAAGTTTAAAATGACATTGTAGGTGATAGTAACCGAGATCTATTAACAATAAATTTTCATGCTTAATGTTGGCAACGAACCGCTTTGGTTTTGTTGTTGACAACTTTCTGTCACTTGAAGCTTGAAGGTTAATTCTTGCTTTTTACGTCTCTAGTTTATAAGTGAAATTAAGCTTGAACTTCCGTTTAGAACGTATAGTTCCATTTACCCTTTTGGGATGACGTCACAATTTTCCTTCGCGTTTTGTCTTTAGCTATAACGAGCGATCATTAGAATTTCAGTTCTCAGGAGGCTATGGAAAAAATCATGGCTTAGCTTATTCCATCAAATTATGTGTCAAACTGACAGTTTCTGTTAGAAACAATTAGAAATTATCAGTTTTATAGGTTATGTGTTGGCATGCGTTGTATCTAAGCTATGTCCTATGGAAAAATTTCACAGCCTACTGAGATTTTAATGATCCCTTGTTACAATGGAAATAGAAAACAAAACGAAAAAGGCATTGTGTGTATTAATAGTACGATAGGCTCCATGCGCGTGACGTCATCGCTAGCTTGTTTCCAAACAAGCAATCAGT
>VTPC01001535.1:0-12970 GCA_011009095.1 Ignelater luminosus
ACAGAAAGGCAAAAGCTCTATATGGCCTCTGGAAAGTATTAAAAAAACAATGGTCAACTGTAACGCAGGAAAAGTATTCTGAAGTATTAGAATCTTGGAAAAGAAGATACTCCGCAGTTTCTATTGCTGGAGTAAACGTAGTAAACAAACAAAAGCAACGCATGCACCTGTACTTAAGAATATTTCGATCAAATAGGGCTGAGTCATAATTAAGTATCCAGGATTTTCATTAATATTTCAAGGCCAATTTTTACGTATAAATTGCATGACCTGACGTAAAAGTATATGGCACAGGCCTGGCCCACATCCACCACCAACGGGGCGACTCGAGGTCGCATCGCTGCATCAACCCAACCGACCGTCGATCTCCAAGAATTGAGGGAGCTTGAAGATCGCGACCGCCACAAACCCATTCATACCCAAGATGCAGTAGATGGATCAACGGCCGCTCCACCACCAACCGGCATCTGCGTAGGGGTGCGCAGGCCCGGCCATCATCACCACACATCTCAGCCTCACCCGATCGGCCCGGGTAGCTACCGGGCCGTGATTACCAAATTCCATTCCTACCCAACCCCTCGAGCCCGGGGCTCCTCGAGGTACCACTCCACGACGCCCGGAAATTCTTCGTCAATCCGTCACGCTTCCCGCCAAATCCATTCCCGCCAAACTATTCCCGCCTAACATTTCCCGCCATAATCACCACATCCATTCCAACCACCACACTGTTCTCACTGGGTTTTCCGTGGTTTCCCCAGTGGTTAAGGCAAATGCCGGAACAGTTTTGCACTTCCACGGCACACTACCTACACCTAGACACCACACACCACTACACCAACATATACACACTCTCACACTTCTCATTACACAATTCCAACACCGTTCTGAAAAGAACCGTCGCGTTGAACTCCTCGTCGTCTCTGTGTGACGGCTCGCTGGCCGTCCTTGGGTACTCCATCCAACCTGAGTCATCGGCAACACCACCGGCGGGGATTTTGGAGAACCTGCTTCCGGCCTGCTCCACCGTCGCCACCAGCCATCACCTCGTGGACCTGCCCGCGGGCTGCCTGGTATGTGACATGACATGACTACGACTACCACCAACTTCCGACGCGCCGCTCCGTCGACGTTCCTATCCACCAACATTCCTCATTCTCCAGCCATAGAGAGATTAAATTCTCTAAATGGCAGCCACCTACGGTGGCATTTTTCGTTGATCCTGTCCTAAAAGTATATCTCTAGCAGTAACCATTTTGACAGATCTAAAATTTATTGGAAAATTTTCATTATTTAAGAAATACTTAATAAACTTTGTTTCTACATTTTCCCAAATACCCATAGTGCTTTTCACTGGTAATCTTGATAAACACAGCATATTGATAACTAGATAAAATTTCTGCCCACTGTCTACATCGATTAGCCAAAAATGCTTCTTTAAGTAAAAACAAATGATAGCAAATTCTTCTTTCTCAATTTAAGAATATTCTTTATAGGCATTGGATAAAACGCATATGCACTCGGTTTTGCTTCTTTATTTGGCCTGACATGAGCACAACCAACACCACGATCTAATGCATCTTAATTTAACCGACAAATCAGGGTTGTAGTGAACCAATATATCAGCTGAAGTCAGTAACTGCTTTACTTTGTTAAAGCATGCTCAGAGTCTGATGGCTCATTCTAAGCAATTTTATTTACAAAATTATGTAAAGAATGTAATATAGTCGCTAGATTTGAAACAAGTTTTTCCTAAAATGTATTTAATCCTAAAAAAAGATTTTATCTGTGCAACACTTTTTGGGATAGAAGCTCGATTAATGGCTGCAACCTTTTCTTCAGAGGTATGTAACCCCCATTTACTAATCTCGAATCCTAAATAAGATACATACTTACTTTATCTTTAGAAAACTCATGCTTTTGTAGCGAAATCCTTAAACCTACAATACATCTCCACTTTAATACTTAAACGTCTTAACTTCCGTACCTTCATTATCGCTATCATCACTTCTAGGTTCAAGAGGAGCAAAGAACTTCTAGAACGGTCACTACTTCCACGAAAGCAGAATCTATCAATAAACGATGACTAATACAACGATCCTTTTATTTCCACACATTTATTGAATCCGGGTCAAAAATTTACTTTCTTTTAGAACTACTGTTTTAGTAATTTTTACCTTTTTCGTTCGTTTGACTGCAAGCTAAGATTGAAAAACATCAAATTCTATGTTTTCTTAATACAGTGAATGATTTCAATATATTTGTCTGTCCTTTCAGTCGATCAATTTACCTTCATTGATCAGTAGGAAAATCTGTAAGTGCTGTTTATATTATAATCTTTATCTACCTTTCTAGCTTGGTAGTTCCTAGATAAAAACATGATTGCAAGCTGTATGATTTAGATTAATTGTTTTCAAATAATTATTTATTTATGCTACAAGTCTTGCAATAATTTGTCTATTAACTCACAAATACTATAAGTGTTTCTGGATGCCCAAACCAAGATAATGTATCTAAACCAATTAGAAATCAAGATACAAGGACTGCTTGGCTTTGTATTATACTTGCAAAGTAAGGTGCTACATGGTGTCTGGTACTGACTTTGTAACGATTAGTTTTTTGCTCGTTACACAGTGTCACATTTGTATTTAATTTTCCCTCTTGTGAGACATTGATTATCTCGAATCTATTCAGGCTGTTATCTTCCAGTTTTGTATATGCTTTCGTAGAGAGAGATCGTTATCATTAACTGGTTCTTTGTTTTAACATTTACTAATTTAATCCTTTTGAGGATTATTGGTTAATTACTTGTATTAGGACGAGACACCCAGTATAAATTTCTAGTTGATCTTTATTGTCTTTTGAATAGAAATACTTAGCATATACTGTTGTTTACTTGTGTGTTTCACATTTTTAAATTTTATTTATTTGTCATTATTTCATTGATTTAATTAATCTGTAATAATAGAATTTATTACTAATGTCCCAGAAATTCAATTTCTATTGGTTCACATTAAATTTTTTTCGTTCGTTAGTAAAATATTTGTATTTTATTCCTATCTATCTAAATTCTAATTAATTTGTGCTTAATTCTTCTTGTTCTTATTTTGTGCTAGTGATAGGAATTCTTAGCGATTATTTATGAATTCTTTTAATTTTATTTATCGTTGATGATAGCCATTTAATTACTATTTAGGAATCTATAATTTAAGCATTAATTTTTTTTTCTATTTACATAAATCTATTTTGTTAAATTGCATTAATGGTTATCCCTTTATATTGATAAAAGTCTTTACTGCTTTATTATATTATTTTTATTTTGTTAAAGGTTTTTTGATAACTAAGACGTTATTCTAATTGTCACTTTCTTTACAGGCTGTTTCGTAATTTCTTACCTTGAGGAATTTTTATCTGTCTAGGTCTAATTTGTTAGACATTGTGTCAACCGATCTGTGACTTCTCCAGGATTGTTTTTTTGCACCGCGTGGTAAGTCATTGGTTTTGTGTGACCTTCAAATATTTCTTGCTTACTTATCTCTATTCAGGTTAAAAATATGTTTGCTTTTAGCAAATTCCTAACTTTTATGGCTAGCTTTGACTTATTAAAGTCTAAAAAATATTTTGATTTAAACGCTCTGCTTTTCTTAAAATTTTGCTTTGAATGAAATAAAGTAAAAACTTGATTGTTTGCATAATTTTTTATATGATGACTTATCTTTTGATTATATTTGGGTTCATTAGTTTTGTAATATATTTGTGCTATTTGTTTACTGAAATTAACAAATTCTTACTTGTAGACCGAGTGTTATAAAACCTTCATCCAAAATATTTTTGATTAATTACTTGACTTTGCTTAACACCCTTTTAATAGTTTATTTATTTAGGATTTTTACTGTATAATGTAATTGCAGTATCTAGTTTATTATGTTAATTAATTTTGAGGCAAACTTTATTACGTGTTTGAATTTTGACTTACCATTACCTTTCCCTTCGTTTTTAATTTATTTGGTCTGTAATTGTGTTACTTTAATGTGGTTACCACACCTGTGCTCAAGGCCGCTGCTGAGTTTAGCTGGGCAAGACTATAAAAAGTCCTTGTACAGCAAATATTATGTAAGGCAAGACTATGTTACAACTTGCATTTAGAGTTTCCTCATCAATCAAGTATTTGTTAACTATTGTTTTTGTTTCAGATGCCAATTTATTGAAACAAATAATAGTTAATGTCCACCAACTGACATTTTAATTAAATGTCATGCCCCATTGTAACATCCAGATATGATTCACGTTTTTCATTTTTATTCTAATTTTCTTTAATGTACTTCCATCTATTTAACTTGGATAATTCGGAGTAAGTAGTTTTATAAACCATTATGTTAACTAGCTTGTTTTAATGTCTACGCTTATCGAAAACTACATTTTTATGGGTACAACTGGAAATGTCTACAAATACAAAAGTGCTATTTAAGGTTATCAGGTTATCAAGTTAGGAGAGCCCAAGCAAATGTAGTAACATGTACTTTTAAGTTTCAAGTTCTGTAGATATCTAAAAATTACTTGCCTTGAATTTTATTACAGAAATTAAAATGTACTACAAAATGAAGAATTTTCAAAACATTCGAATTTAATTGCTTTATTATAATATTGTAGTTAGAAAACCATCTGTTAGCATTTTATACACAAAATAACTTTAGAGCAATTTTGTTTCTAACCTGCTTTTCTCACCGAACAATTCTAACAAAGAACAAACACGAAATTGCACAACTTTGTACTAATTCAAAATTAGTTATTGTTGTAGTCACTTCTTTTGCTAACAACGAACGTATCCATCCCTCTAATATTTCATTAAGATCCCTTAACTACTACGTAACTTACATTATTTGGTAACAGCAAGCTAGATAGTTTATAATTGCATTTACTATTAGGTACACTTTGCTGATTCATTCTGAAGTCTTCAGTTAGCTTAGTTAACTGTAAGCTACTAGCGTTCGCAATCTAATAGACCATTTATCATCTTATTACAGTAACTTTTTGTAACCTAGAGGTAATAGAATCAGAAATAAGATGCGTAATTAGGAACAGAGAATTTGCAAGAAAGTAATAAGATTAATGTACAGGAATTTGGGCAGAAACTGTGTAAAGTTTAAATTTATTTAAGACGGCATCGACATAAAATTTTCATATGAAATAAATTCTTTATTATTTCAGACTAGAAATATTTTAAGACGGCTAAAAACGTGTTTTATAGACACTGGACTATGAATTTATTATCGTTATCACTGCTGTAATTGGGTGGTGCATGGTGAAATTCCAACATCTTTGATTTGACAGGTAAGTCCTATTTCTGAGTTGAGGACAGTTTCTAATTGAGTTATTATCAAGTTTATATTACATCCACGGTAGCAATAAGAAGCGACAACAATACTAATATGAGATGTTAAGATGTATGTAAGTACATAGAAGGTAGGCTGTGGGAGTATTAATTTTCATTTATAAACATTATTTTAATTTTTAATTTTCTTTTCTTTCTTTTTTATTTTAAATTAAACAAAATATAGAATTTTTTGTTTGGTTGTTTGCGGGAGAACAAAAATAACTTGTTAGGACTAAACTTCAATACTGTTACTTTCTTAACGCCTATTCTGCAGTTTTATGATTTGTAAATGTCAGTAGCTGTAAGATGCTCCTCAAGCTGCATACTATTTACTATCTTCAAGGGAAAATACAACAAACACAAGTTGAATTACTTTTGGCAATTCTTAAGCCACACGCATATTTTGAGGAAGTTAAAGTCCAAGTCAATTATTTGCTTTTGTTTGTTTAGGGAAACTTTTGTGTGCAACTGATATATTATAAAAGCATTCCAGAAAAGAATAAATGCATGAGGACTAAACAGGTACAAGTATAGTAGTTTGTATGTATGGTAAGGAGATTTAATAAAAGTTTGGGTACTGGAAACTTATTATTCTTCAACACATTGAATTTGAACCAAAAATGTCTTAAACAGAAAATATATTGGAAACCGTCGATTGATTTCATCAGCCTTGTTTGAAGACTGCTAGCTTGAGGGCTTGTTTTTGGAAACTTTTATCTTTCCTGACGTAGAAGTAATAAGTAGACTAAAGAGCTTTAATTAACTTATGACCTAGAAAATTAAAAAACTAGTTGAGGTTGTGGAAGTAAGCAACAAAAAGCTTCACTTTTTCAATATAAGATAGGATTAGCAATGGCATGAAAAGATATTAAGGTGTTAATGTAGCTAGTTTTGTTTCATAATTGTAGTTAGCACCATGATCAATATAAAAGGTTCTCAAGCTTCTCCGACTTACAAATATTTTATGCTTTTTATGTCAAGCCAAAGATTCTCTATAAAACTAACTTACAAGTCACTAGCTTTTGCCCTATTGCATGTCTTCAACTCCCATTGTCGTTTTTCTCTAACAATGTTACGTGTGACAATCTATCCATTTTAATCACTAGATCCTTAAATATTCTCCATCTTTCTTTTGGAGGGTCTCTGTTAAGAATTTATAGTTTGTTAAACCCACAGTATTGGATTCACTCAATTCATTACCCAGTTTTTTGGCTTGTTGAACTATTGGAAGCAATGACAAGCCATGACAATTAACGCTAACACGCCTTAATATTAGGCTGCTTGTTGAATCACTTCGGTGTCGGTATACACAAGTCAAAGGAGCTTGACATAGCTGTACACAATCTGTGTACTTATGCATATTTGCGCTAATTTGTGAAAACTCGATGGCTAGAAAGAAAGGAACATTTTAATGAACGAAAGCTCATGGTGCAAACGGGATAATTTTACTCTGCTTGTCAAATTATTGCAAATTCCGAAATCAATCCTTATGTAAAAAATGCACAGCGTGTGGTTCGCCATGGTCTATGATTGAGTTTCAACGAACCACAAGTGTTAGTGAACCCCAGGGCATGGAACCATGATTTAGCAAGACCTTCTGCCGAGTCACGTACTTTAGCAAGCTTCTACACCATCTAACGTGCCTACTTCTCTAAAGTATTTTTATGCCTATCGTGTTGTTTGTAATGTGATGTACCCATTGGTGAAAGGTAAAAGGGTAATTTTTTTTTGAAATCCAATAGTACTTGGAATTCTAGAGTAATAAGTAAAGCACATTCAGTGTTGTTCAACCTATCAGAGAGTGAAATGCAACAAAAATGAAGACTGCAGACCTTGTTTGTGATTTTTTGTTACACTTTTATTGCAATCTAGGCATTGATTGAACGAACTCAGTTATACATTTTTTGTTTATTTACCTCTTATTTTATGTCCAAAGAGTCTCCCCTGCTAGCCGGTAAAGTCTTGAGTTTACCATTACCAAAAGTTTTAAATGTGAAAACTTAATCCAATTATAAAATCAAGTTCGTTTGATGCCTTTAGCTTATGCTGAAAGCGTCAGTATTTTATAGTCTATCAACTCTCATTTTTATTGTCAATATGAAATAAAATTTTCTGCATGTTGTTGTGCACAGAATTTTTAGAAAAATGGTTACCTTTTACTGAAACTGATAAGGAAGCCCAAAAAATAAGTTGTATGAAAGCTCAAACAAGTTAGTAGTTTTCAATTATCACCTTGTTTCTGAGACACAGAATTTTTAGTTCAAGAGAGTAATTAATATCGTTCATATTTACTTGTGAATCTAACGCTCTTTAAACCCAGATAAATCGCCTTCAAGAATCACCGTCTTGGTGTTGGATATCATAACTAACATAACCAAAGCCCTCAATGTATAGGGCAATTAATTTAAATGTTCTTTCCTTTTCTTTTTCTTTTGTCTCATTACTGTTTTGGAGTACCTAGTATCTTTTTTCTTTTACCCCCTTCATCTGTCTAAGTGTTTCTGTTGTTGGGTATATGGGGAGCTAATTGTTAGCCCGTTGCTTACAGTGGCAGCAACAATGTTTTTTACGTTTAATTTTTTGGAATTCCTCTATGTTTAATTTTGTTTAGAGGAGTGGGCGACGTTTAGCGTCGGTATGCCTTTGGGAAGTCTTAGTCTTCCAGGAGAGTTAATATTTCAGGCAGCAAGTTTAGGAAAGCACCTGTAATATCTTTGTTCGACAGGGCATCTATGGCGATGGCCAGTAGTTTTGTAGCGTGCTGAGGTGTCTGGTGTTTGCGAGGATGCCTAGCATTCGGGTGAAGAGGGGTGGGGAATCTTCCCTGCTGGTCTGTTTACGTTGGGGTGTTGTATAGATGTGGGCAGAAGGGGTTGCGACTGCTTCGGCGAAAGATTTGGTCAGGAGTGGCGGACTGGATGATGAAATTTCTAGGATCGGTCTTTGATTCTCCATTGCCGGTTTCAGTTTCTTTTGAGGGGTTGATTTTTTGGGGAATTTAGGACATCCTTGGTAGTTTGCAGGATGTCCCCCATTGCAATTGGTACATGTTGCAGGTTGTTCTTTTGATTTGGTGCAAGTGGCCGTGTAATGGTCTTCGGCGCAGTTTACACAACGGGGGGAAAATGGCAGCCCCTCTGGGAATGGTTGAAGCCTTGGCATCTATGGCATTGAATGGTAATGATGGGCTTTCGTCGAGGTGTTTCTGTCTTGATTTTTAGATGTAGAATGGAGTCAAGGTTCTAGATACCTGAAGCTTCTGGGGTCTTCTTGATGCTCACATGTATTAAGGGGGTGGAACGTTTCTCTTTTCCTACGGTGGTTCTGATAATGGAGTTTATTTGAAATCTTTTTTCTTCAAGATCGTTTTTAATGTCTGTTGTGTTGATTTCGGCCGGGATATTACAGATTGCTACTCTGAATAGTTTTTCTGCAGTGAGTTGATAGGTGTAGAATGCCACTTTTTCTTCATCGAGAAGGTGGATGGTTTTTCTGTAGTCCTCTACTGTCTCAGAGTGAAAACTTATCCCGTCATTTAGCTTTTTTGCTTTAATAAAGTTGAGATTTTGGCGCTTAAATTTGCTAGACAGGGTGGTCCAACGCTCTTTGCTTTTTAGAATAATGAGAGGGATTCGGGTTTGTTTTTGTTTTGGAGGTGCTCTCTCGGCAGTGTAATCTGCTTCCATGTCTTCTTCTTGTAGTATGGTAAATCTATTCTCGGTGTCGATATCATCAATTTCTGTTGACTCTTGTCCAGTACGTTTTTTGGGGTTGTTCTTTGTGTCGTCTTTGTGTATTTTCTCGTGGTGTTGTAGGGATTTTGTTCGTCTGTCGGGTCATCTGTGGGTAGGTTTGTTCCTAGTCTTTTGTTTGCGTATTTGTTTAATTTATTTGTAAAAAGGCGGAGGTCTTCGTCTGACAAATCTTTAATTTATCTGAGCATCGTTACTAGTTTTGGGAGAAACCCACTTTAGTCTGGACGTGACAGGTATATTAATTTTTATTGTATAAGTTCTACTTGAGTTGTAGTAATAAATATGAAGGATACGGGGTTTCTTTTGAATTTGTTTGTTTAAAAAGGATATGGTGTTGGCACGGGAAGTTTTACACTAATTGTCAATGAGCACACGTCAGCAAGCCGCACTCGGCAGTTTCTTGCAATTTTAATATAATTGTCCTGTATGTGCTATATTAATAAGTTTAAAGGATACAAGATCTTTATTTGGTTGATTTAAAAAAGTATATAGTCTTGGCACTGTATTTAAACGCAAAAAGTCCACAAACGCAAAAAACGTAGGCGGGGGTCCAAAATTAAATTTAAATTTTTCTTTTGTATGAGATGCTTCTAAAAAGATATATTTTGATTTTCTTCTGTAGTCTTCACAAGAACTGTCTTCTTGGGTTACTTCAAATTATTTATTTCACTGTTTTTTTACACTGAAAAAAGAATTTTTTTGGAAGTATCGAGTTGACAGGTTATTTTGATAGTTTTAGTCCCAGCAAATTCCATCAATTATTTAAATGGGAAACCAAACAAAGCAATATTGAAAATTGCTCTCGGTCAAAAAATGCTGATGTGCAAGGACGAAAAGATTTTTTAGTCTTACTTATCAAAAAGAATTGTCGTTGAGTGCTAAATTGATACGGTAAAGAATACACAAAATATCGAACCAACTAAACAATTTTAGTCGAACTGATTATAGCTAAGTGACAGATTATAGTTGTGGCTAGTTGGAAGGAAGGAAGGCTTTTGTGTTTAGGAGAATAGTATGTGATAAAGAGTAGCCAAATCTTGGAAATTACTGATCCCGTATTCACGACGAGATGTAGTATATCTCAAATTCAGCATTTTCTAATTATGTTCTATAGAAAAAGCTGTCAGTCAAAAGCAATATATTGCAAATAATGGTGTAAGGATCTTTTACAAAGAAAACTATATTATTCGTATTAACCTGTAAAATTCTTTCTTTTAACTGCCTAGTCATGGTTCTGTCACCGACTCGACTTCCAATAATATTTTTGTACCCCTATGGTCAAAGGGTATAGTGTTTTATAATCTTCACTTTCCTTTCGTTTAGGTCAGATCTCTGCGGATTTCCAAAAAAAACTCTTGTCAAAATCTTGTTTACTCTTGTGATAATTGTCACAAGAGGAGTTGATTGCCTTGCGAAAAGAGTGTTTCGTTCTCACATACAACCCTTTAGTGTCTATTGAATGAAATCGCTTATTTGTGTGAAAGTTGCTGTACAGCTTAACTGATTGAACTGTAGTTGAATATATCATAATATAGACCTCATCTCGTATTGAATATTCATGCTACGGATAAATCAATCTTAAGAGGATCCTAGGCGTAGAACATATACCATTTGCTGTACCAGTGCCTAATTATTAAATATATTCCCGGCTGCTAAAGCTCAGGAAAACATCAACAAGAAATTCTCGAGAAAATACACTGATTTATTATTTATTTAATTAACTTGCGTACCAGAAGTTATCTTGCAACCTCAAGCTATTCTTCTCTGCTTTTGAAGAGCGTGTCCATAGAGGGTTTTCAAAAACTGTACCAGCATTTGTGAATTTCGAGCTTGTCTTGCAAATTGAATTTTACGTAATTAAAGTTTTTGTAATGTTCTATAGAACGAATTAATTTGTTGTTTTGCTTTCTTTGCTCGATTTACTTACAGGTATTCGAATTGATTGTGAACCGCTATGAACCATCTGTGTGTTAACTATTTTTAAATTCTATGAACTATTTAGTATTAAAGAAACAAAATCTTAGAGTACTGTATGTTTCACTAAGTTTAATTAATAAACAAAAAGAAATTGTTAGTGATCTTATAGATTTTTTGAGATTTTAGTAAATGATTTATAACAAAACCTTCACTATCTGGACTGACATTCACATTTCCCTTTTTCTTCTTTTTTCAGTAAGTTGACAACTAATTGTACCATCGAACCCGCCCCTCTCCTTCCCCAGAGCTAATCAAGAGGCACATCAGTTTTATATTGCTTGCGTGCGTGCGTGCAAAGCTTTGATACAAATCCTTGATCGCCAACACTACTTTTTTCTAGAAATGGCTATAGTACTTTAATCTAGACTTACTGTGTGTATAACATATAATGAAAACATTACTTTGTATTAGTCGGTATATTTCCACATATTCCCGAAAGGGTAAATAATTGATTTCTTCTAAGGCCAAGGGTAAAAAAAGAGTAGTCACAACAGATTTTATTTTATTAAATCCTGAAGTCTGATTTTTAGGTAGTTTCTTATTTGATCCAAAACACATATAATATTTACGCCAATCCTCGACAGGCTTCACCTTGATTTATTTCAAGAGAAAAACGATAGTTTTATACTTCTTAACATTTCTGGGTAGCTTCTCACCTACCCTGCACAGAATCAGATTGGTTGCGCATTTTTCAAATTAAATTCTGCAGACCTTGAACTGTTTTGACAATATAGCGGAATTTATAAAATGTATTACGTTTTTTTCCAAAGTGAAAACCTTTGTTCGAATTTTTTGTTTATGTAGTTTCGGAGATTAGTTTTATTTTTTCCTCTTCTTTCGTCTCTTGCTCCCGAAACGCCATTTATTATTGTTTACTTTGGTTACGGTTACGATAAGAAAATGTAATTTTCTCAAATTGAATAACCGTTAAAGGTTATACTGCATTAATGTATTCATTGTTTCTTTTTATTTATTGATTCAAATTTATTAAACAAACTGTAGGCACTGATAAAGAGTTTAGAGGAAAAGAGTTGACAGACAGTAATTCCCTAGACGTAAAAAATTTTAAACTCCGTTAAATTTATTTCAGCGGTTTTTCTTTTGGCCAAAGGAAATCTTTACAAAGTGCTACACTTTCCATCAATTTACTCCAATTATGTAGTGCTACGCTATTTATTGACCTGGAAATGCAAGCTGAGCAAACACTACATTAATCTTTAAACGGCTATTTGAGTTTGTTTCATAAATTAATTTACCAGAACCTGCTTTCTGTTTACATTATAACGGCAAATTAGAAGCTGTACTGCTGGAGTATAACTTTTAAAGCAAAAAAATAATGCGCAGTTAGTAGTAAATGGTGGTATTCGAAGATATAGTTTTATAATTGATAGAAATGTTAAATAAATTTGCATATTGTTTGGGAATCTTCTTGAGATGTTAATGAAAATTCAAATGTATACCTACACGATTTTAATAACAAAAGCCGACCACCTGGGTTTGTAAATTTTGAGTATAATAAACATGTTAAATAGCTAGCAAAACTCTATTTGTACGTTGAGAAGGGTCTAACATTTCCAAATTAATTTAATACATATGTATGTTGGTAAAGGCGCTTTCAAACGGAATATACTGAACGTTGCTTATTAATTAATAAGTTTGCGATTGACAGAACGCTCCGGAAATGAATTTTGGAACCATATAAAAACGGTATAAACACGGCTTTACTGACTATACATTTACGCAAAGGGCTACTATAAAAACAAGATTGTTATTTTGTTATTTGTAATGTATAGTAATGAATTTGTTAAGAAATAGTTAACAAACCACAATAGTTAAGACGACTGTATTGAAAACAAGATTTTTCAAA